>BSSO01001187.1:0-25295 GCA_030267885.1 Mesembryanthemum crystallinum
CGGAGCTTTCCTGGTATTAAGCTTCGTGTGTGTGTGAGTGGGTGGGTGGGGGGGGGGGTAATATATCTCATCTCCCCGACTCCCCCTATATCCCTTCTCCTCCCACCACAATTTAGCACCCACCACCACCATCTTCTTTTACCCTTTAATTCATTTCATTACCCCCAATCCGAGCACCCTATATGGCTAAATGTTGGAGTCTCAAAAGCCCCAGGTAAAAGTTTATGCAGGCCACACTGTTTGCATGTTGCCTTCCCACCCCACCCCCACCCAAAGAAAAAGATTTACAAGATCCAATTTTCTTGAACTTTTTTTTCCCCTTTCAACAGCTTACAATTAGACAACACAAAAGAGAAAACCGAGGGGGGGGGGGGGGAGGACCTAAACAACCAACAAACAAATAGCAACCTCCACCTATGTCCCAGGACACAATCAAAACATAAAGAAACCCAGTTACTGAATTCAGAAACGAAATGGTTGAAACCCTCACCAGCTGTTACGTTCAATCACGTCCTCTACAGCTGCATCCAACATCTCAATCATTGAGGGGTGAATGAAAATTGTAACCAAAGCAATACCTTCAGGATATCTGGACTAAATTGAGAGCTTCAAAATTGTTAGATTCCAAGGAATAAGAACAAAGGTTAGCAAAGTTTAAGATTTGTAACAAGTAAAACTGTTAAGGGGCTGGAAGGTACCTGTAAGTACTGCATAGGCTGAGGTATTCCTAATTTGTGAAGTGAGTCATAGCTTATGAACGAATTCTGTAACAGACAATAAAGTTATATGTACCACAGTGCACACTAATATCACTCCATTTCACCCTTTAGTCCACACCCCTTCCCAGTGGATGCATTCCCAACCCCTGGATTCTTGAACACCGTCACTGGCAATATTTCCATGTAGTTCAAGCTGTTCAACTACTTGTAAAGACTTATTGTGGTTTTGTATAGTCTGATCTGATTTCAATCACACTACAGATATCATGTAGATTGATTTGAGTGCCAATAAGTTTATTAGCTAACCTCTTCACCTCAAACAGTTTTCTACATGCATGCCCTTTAGATATAACTTGTCTGCAAATATTACACGACTGATAAAAGCACATAATAAGAGACTTTTAGCATCTGATTTGCAATATTGTAGAAAAGACAATGTTTTAAAAGGGTGAATAATTGTTTAAACAGAACCCTATTTTTTTTCGTTAGGCCCTTATTGTATGCCTTAGGACGGTGGTGGGAACTGAGAAGTGGAACAGAATCAACTCAACATAGATTCGTACCTGAGAAAAGAAAGAATCAACAAATTCCTTTTGAGCTGAAGCAAAAACCTGGTACAAATCATAACCAAAGGACAACACTCATCATGCATGCCTGATAATACCATGTTGGAGGCAAAGTTTGCAAGAAAATATCAAAGTGAAGCCATACACAACAATTTACAAGGAAACAAGATGGTGATATGGAAATAAAAAGTAAGTTGGGAAAATAGATCCATACAGCAGGTGTCCAATGAACTCCAGCACGAAGTGAACCCAGGATTTCCACCTCCTTCACTAAACCATTGAACAATGACTGAAAAAATGAATTGTCAACAGCCACACCAGTAGCTCCATCAATTGCCTGTAGCAACTGCTGCAAGGAGCTCCACAGTGCTGATAAATTCATTGGAACTGTTATACCCCTTGCAGCACCACGAACCATTGCATTCACACGTGCAACATATGCAGGGGTGTACAATTGCCCACCTTCAAGTCTGCCTTTTATCTACACAACCAACATGAACATATAATAGAAAAAAAATCAGTTCAGCTATCAACCAATACCAGCACACTGGGCCTGTACTAAAGAACACATCATACCAGAGTTCCAAGCCTTGAGTCCAGCATTGAGGAGATCAACTCTGAACCCACTTGATACTGTGCAGCAAGCTCAGCCACGGCAATCTGACTGCATTCTTGAAGTCTTTCATTGATTTCTTCAGCTACTGAATCCCAATAAGAATTGGAAATTATCTCCCCTTGAATTATCATAAGTCCAGGATCATCAGAGACAACAGCTTGAGCTTGTTTCTCAACATGATATAAATCAACGCTAGTAGTATCCGCAAGATCAATCAATGAAACACGCCCTAGCCTATTGACCTCAGCTACTATATCAAGCCGTAATTGTTCCTGTTTGAGCATCATCCATATCATCAAATTGAACTAATCAAACCATTTTAATAACAACAACAGAATATCCAAAATCAAGGAAATGTCATATAGTTATAACCACTGTGAATTCCACTAACCAAATCACTTAACCACTAACAGCAAACTACTTCAAATAATTTACCAAAACTTGTGTGACTACGTCCAAGAATATGCATTTTCGTTTTTGAAGTTCAAGCAATCAATAGACATAGCAACACACACTTAAATTGACCAAAAAAAACAACAGCAAAAAAATCAGGAAATACTGATCAAAGGTGAGAATAAGTGACAAAAATCAGAAATTTCTATGAAATTAAGTTGATTAACTAGTTGAAGCACTCCCAAGTCCCACGCATTATCTAGCAAAGACCAGAACAAAACACTTAATAGCACAATCCCAAATCATTTATACCGCCACTAAAATTCAAGTGCCAAGACGCAAAACCCTAAACCTTTGATTCAGTAACATGGAATTTCAGGTGGAAACAGAGAAAGTCAAATTTCTGAATCAATTGATCAAGCAAGTGTGGATTTTTCGTCGAAGAGAGAGAGAGAGAGAGAGAGAGAGCAGACCGGAGTGACGTAATCTTTGCCAGAGACGGTGTGGAGGAGATCGAAATCGATGATATGAAGATCATGGAGCTTTTGAACCAATTCGACGACATTTCGTTCGGATAATCGAATACTTGATTTGGCTTGTTGAGCCGATTCGAATTGCCTCTGCAATTCCAGCAATTCTTCATCCATTTTCTGCAAAGATTTTGAGGAGAGAGAAGATGATCGAGAAGAGAGAGAGAGAAAGAGAGAGAGAGTGTGTGTGTGTGTGGGTTTTAGATTAACAACAAAAACCCCTTGAATTTGTTCTTGATTCGCTTCCTCTTTCTCGAGTTTCCAGGTTTCTTCTCCGTTCCGAAAGAGAAGAAAACGTTTCAGTTGCCCTTTTTATAGCTTCTGATTTTTGTGTGTGTGTGTGTGTGTGTTTTTTTTTTTTTCCATTCATTACTCCAATTTCTAAATTTGTTTATTGACCATGGAAATTGCCCCATAAAAATTACTTTGAGAAGATACTAAAATTTCATAAATGTTAGTAGTACTTTGCTAGGTTTGAGTTTCCTTCATATGATTTTGATGTACTATTTGATGGAATGAAAAAGATGTGGGATTTGATTTTTATGTCCAATGTTTGGTTCAATTCGGTAATGAAAATAAGATTTTCTTTCGTATTATGTTGCTCGTCAAGAAATTGAGCTATTAATTCGTTCATGAGTTCAAATCATCCATTCCATCCCCTAAAAAATCAGCTACAAGAGTACATCATTATGTCTCATCACCTAATCCGAAGTTGATGTTATTATATTTTCTGTTTATGAGCGTGATTTGCTTTCGTAATTTAAGGCTAAAGTACTAATAAAATTAGTCTTTCCAACTATGATAGCCATAGAGGTCGAAAAGTGTAAATTGTGATGTGCTTAATTGGTGATGAACACCAATTGCATGTTAAACAAAGCAGTTGGTTGTGCAGTTAATCTCTAAACCTATACTGTAGTATACATCAAATATGGTGCACTGAGAACACCTGAGAGTAAATCTGAGAAGACAAATTGTGGAACATAGTCACAGTGGATTGGAATTTACATTCATGATGGAGAGAATAGTATAAATCTCAACTCTCAACTGGTACATCAAGGAAATTGTACATTTTTGCCTCTTTCCATTATCTTTGTGTCCCCTCATTTTATCTGATGAAGAAGAATGTAGCCAAATACTATACAATAGGGAATAATTATCATCAAGTTCTTAAGGATATACATTCAAAAGTGAAGTTGAATGAAAGCTGCTATTTAGGGACTTCATATTGCATACATCTTCTTAAACTTCTCGTTGTTTAACAGCTCAGAATCCGACATAGCAGAGACAGACCAAGATCTTGATCTGCTTCCGTGTGAGGATTTCCGTAAACTCCTCATATTTTTAGCCTCTATCCGATGCTGAATTACCCAGTAGCACATGGTTCCCAATGTAGTCACCATAATTGTCGTACCTATGATCGTCACTCCAATGGCTAGCCATTTCTCCTTCTCGCCTACCACGATAAAAGACAGTGCCAAAAATGAGACAGAGATGAGCACACAAGCTAGCCACATGAGCTTGTTTATGACAGCCATCATCTGCTTCTTCGCCTTGCTCTCTATAACTACCACCGATGTTTGAACTACCACAACTGCAAGTGAGATGAAAAGGGCAACGGAATCGAACACAAAGAAGATCAAAAACGCGGCTTTTGGGGCAATGTTCGCTTCTCCTAGAGAACTTCCGGGGGGAATGTTATCAGGGTCATCAACGTATTGACCCGGGACTGTGAAGATGGCCGCGAACGCAACAGTTGCTATGAGGACGGCAACGACCGTGGTGGAGTTGATGGCATTGTTGAGGCCCTCTGTGTGCATCTTATTGAGGCGCTTCGCGATGCCCTGCACGCGTTTTCTTGTTTGGCGGGTGTGTTCTAGCTGGTAGTGGACTTCGTGTTTTATGTCACTTACAGTCTGTTTTAGCTCGCGAGCCGTGCTGGTTGCTTGCGGCTTGATGACTTTGGCACTTTGGACTCCGTGCTCTTGTAAGATTGCGGCAACATCTGGATGCATCATTTTCTCAGCTGTGTCAAGGACTGTTTCACCAGCCCTGTTAACTGCTGTTGTATCTGTTCCATTTTCTGCCAGCAATCGTTTAACAATCTGCACATGGAGAGAAAATATGTTTAGGTAACTCCTCACATTTTCCAGATACAATGCCGATATATAGCATCTAGGAATAATACAAGATTGCATACACAGAAGTATTGCCATAAATTCTTGATCTACTGCATTCGAAATAAAACAAGGTAAGCTGATTAAACATAAATTGTCTACAGCTGTAAGCATTTACCAGTTCCTGTTGTTTGATTATCTGACATTGCCACTCGAGCACATGTCCAATTTCATGAAAACACATTTCAGATTCACTGGAGAGAAGTATATTTCGCATGTAACCAACACCACAGAATAGATGCCATCATCTAGGACATGTCAACTATGTTTCCAAGCCAAAGGTCAGATGCTATTGCTAGTTGATATCATCTTCAAATTCTCCTCTTCACATTCCAAAAACAAACGGAGCATAAAAGGTTTTCTGTTCCCCACCCAGTCTGCGCCGGATGCTAAAGATCCTAAACCTAGAGCTACATTATATCAACTTCATTTGCGAATAACAAATTCTTTCCACAAATCACTGCAAACACCCTCACTTGATTTATCCCAAATGTTGAGATTTATATTTCACAGTAACGGTAGAATTTGCAAAGAAATTAAAAGGAAGTGAACAACCCACCTGAGTCCTGCCCTTTCTTGTTGCTATATGCAACACCGTATTCCCCTTCGTATCCACCATATTAATCGTAGAAGGATCCACCTTAATCAGCTCCTCCACCACCTCAAGATTCTGACCTTTGACAGCCATGTGAAGCGCAGTCTGGCCCTTCTTATCTGTTCTTGTAGTAAGGCCAGGCTCTTTGCCCAACAGAGCCTTGACCACGGCCACATGCCCATTCCTCGCAGCAGCGTGCAAGGCCGTTTTACCATTACTTCGAGCAATGGTGGCTAACCCACTTCCTGAGTCCAACAGGAAATTCACCACCTCGATATGCCCTTGTGTTGCAGCCGTCTGCAAAGCCGTGGTATTGGAGGTGTCATATGTCATGGAGAGATCCGGGTGCGCGTCCATTAGAACCTTCAACATCTCTACAGCATTATCACAAAACAATGTCAAAATGCTGAATCCAGTTACATCAAGAAAACAAGTACTATGAATCACAATAACATACCCAAATCCCCTTGTTTGGCAGCAATGTGAAACGCGTCGTACCCATTTTTGGCCTTGATGCTAGCTGCTACAGGATCATAGAAATTGATCATCTCCTTCACAACTTCAACTTGGCCATATTCAGAAGCTGAATATAGTGCTGTTTCACCAGCTTGATTTTGCTTAATCAACAATTCCTTCAATGCATCCTCTTCAGTGCCATTTAATATCTCCATCACTTCACTCAGATTTCCAGCTCTCGCTGCGGCATGGAGTTTAGTATCATCCCTCTTTCCTGTCAATTGCTTTGTCATCTTCTTTTGAGGCATCGGTGTCGGTGTCGGCGCTGCCGCCGGCGAGGGCGCGTTTGGCTGGCCTGGGGTTATCTCTGGGGGTGGATCCTCTGTCCCCATTTTGAGGATCAAAATTGGCTCTCACCTCTCCTAAAGTAACAATCTTTCCTTACAAATTCATACTCCTGTTAAAAAACCCAGATCAATATCACTCCCCATAAATTCAACAAACATGTAATTTCAGGAAATTGGGTCCCTAAATTCCATCAATGCCTCAATGGGCATGGATTTCCCTAGAAACCCCTAACCAATAACCTGTTGAGCAAAAGGCTGACAATGTTCAATTTTGGTAGTTTTTATGTATTGCAATTTGAGAAATTCTCTTATTACCCATGAACGAATCATAAAAAGTGATGAAACCCAGTAATCTTTTTCTGGGTTTAATAATTTTCTTTAATGGGTTACAACTAAAAAGATTAAATTACCCAAAAGCAGAGAAAGAGAGAGAGATGGGGGAAAGAGTTACCTTAACACGAAGGAAAAACAGCTACTTTCTCTCTCATCCATCAAAAGCCAAATAACCCATTAATTTAGGACCTCAAAGGAAACCCCCCAAGGGCTGTTGATGAACAAAATAGCTCCTTTCTTAATGAAGTTTGTTTCTAGAGAGAGAGAGAGAGAGGGGCAGCGATTTTTGTGACTTTATAGCTGGTGCTTTTGTTATGAATGGATGAATTTAGAAAGTGAAGAAAAGAGAAGAAAAGGGAAGAAGAAGACAATCAGAGATGAATGGTATGGCACATGTAAGCAACAAACTTTTTGACATAAAATCTGAATCAGAGCTAAAATGGAACCCAATTTAAGCGATAAAGACTAAAGAAAAGTTCTTTATGTAAAGCTTAGATTGCAATCAAAAATGTGGAGAGAGAAACAAAGAGAGATGAAGAGAGAGAGAGAGAGAAGGGGTGGATGGAGAGAGAGAGAGAGAGAGAGAGAGAGAGAGAGAGAATAGGGCGCTAAAGGCTAAAACAATCACTGGTGTCTGGTGGTGGGTAGTGTTGTGTCCTCAACGGCATTACATTAACCACGCGCGCTAAACTCCGCGGTTATCCACCCTCGACCTCGAGCAGCCCCTAATAATAATAATAATAATAATAATCATTAATAAAAAATGAAAAATTGCGAAAATCGCTCTATAAAATCATGTTTTTAAAGAAAACTCATTTTTTTAAAAATTTCTTAAAATTCATTCATGGGTGAACAAGTTAAGTATCACACACAAGGTTGAGATGTTCATGCCTAATAGGGAGTGTTTATGCGAATTCATTCATGAAATTCCTAAAATCATGTTTTGGGGGATATAATTTAGTAATTATGATTCTCTCCGGTTATTGGAGATGTTCAGTTCTATTTTGCTGTGAGAAATTAGACCGAGTTAGGTCTAATTCTACCTAATTCGGTCATTTTCTCTCACAAAAAAAAGAACTGAACCTCTCCTAATAACTAGAGAGGATCTAAACTAATTTTTAGCAATGCTCATGTAGAAAAATCATTTCTCATTGCCAACACAAAGAGGAAAAAAAAACTTTAAAATCATCTCGTTGAAGTTAATTCCACCCTATTCAAGGTACATGGGTACCCCAAGCATTTCTAAAAACCAATTTATACCATTTAGGCTTGGTTCTACTCCACTTTGATTTTAGAAAAAAATCAACAAAAATCAGTAGAATCAACAAAAAAATCAGTAAAAATCAACAAAATTGAATAAAATCTGTAAAATCAACAAAAATCAGTATAATCAACAAAAAAATCAACAATCAACAAAAATAACATAAAAGGAACAAAGCCTTATATTTCGTCAAATTTCAATTGTGTCCAAATCAATCCAAGTCACACTGTAGGTTTCCCAAATGTATTTCTTATGATACTTGGATCGTCTTACAGTTACAGGTCTCCTCACGATGTGCTAATAATAAACTCCTTACATTCTCTCTCTGTCGTCTCTCCTCAAAATCTACCATGAACAGCCAACAGACTTTCTCTCTCCTCCCACAATCTGCCATGGACAGCCAACTCCTGTCATGCTGTACTGTCCATTATTGTTATTACAATTGATTGTCTTTGGCAGGAGGTCTGCTTGCGCTTCAACTGTAAAACCACTGCACTAAAAATTATTCTGAATATCCAAGATTTTGTGCCATACTTCATACATTCCTTCAAAAGAATGAAAAATAATATACTGTTGTTGCTGCTAGATCTCTTAATAATGAAGGATATTTGCAAGTAAGTTCTTAATTTTGAGAAAATATCGCGATATATAACTATTAATTCCGAACAGAAGTTATTGTATTTATATGATGGATGAATACATGTACATGGTTAATCACCCAGACAAATTATGAAATACCCGCATGGTCTTAATAATCTAATTAGTGGATAGTATTATTTAATTTAATCCTTTTGTGGGAATCCCAACTATAAAAACTAACCAAACGTGGCTTTCATCACTCATGTTAGCTTCATCTTCCAAATTTCTTTAAAAAAACAAAACAATATTCCTTTTGACAAGAATCAAATGTGTATTGTAGAGTACAGTATTTAGGAAAGACAGAACCTCAGTGTTTTGTTCTTGGTTTTGGTTTCTTCTTCTTTTATGTCTGTTTGTTTGTTGGCTAATTACTGGTGATTTATTTTTCCAATTTAGTGAATAATGTCATGTGATATGATGCTGAATAATAGAGTATGGCTCATATATTATTACTTCTACATTATAATCCCTATCTGATCCACATCATAATTAATGGACTGATCTTACATTATTCTTATATTAATATATTAGTATATTAATATATCATTAATATATTATTAATTGATAGTGGGTGACTCGTGCGCAGTTTGTATTTTTCTAAGCATTTGAGCATAATATTTTTTTTTTTTTTTTTTGCTGAAAAAAAGAGAGCTTAATATTCATTTATTCCTGTGATTGCGGTGCCATGACTTTCGTCAATTGGTCTCTCACACGCTTTGATTCTCAATTACAAATCCAGACACATCAATTTGCATCAGAGAATATAACACTGCAAATAACGGCTTGGTTATTTTTTTTTTTATTTTTTTTTTTCTGCTTGAATCAATCTATAGAAGCTGTTTAGATCTCTATCCAGAAAATGATTTCAAGGTCACTTGAAAATGAAACAATTTTTCGCTCACCAAAAAAAAAAAAAAAAAGAAAAAGAAAAATTTCAGCCAATGGTAACTTTTCCCTTCCTCATTCTCATCCTGCAAAAAAATGAAGTTAAACAAGGTCTACAATAAGATTAATTATATTCCCAATCTATTTTTGTTGACATATATTGTTGATTTTTGTTGACTTTGCTGAATTCCTTTTGTTCATTTCACTAATTTTTATAAGTTTAAATTTGTTGATTTTTACTAATATTACTTATAGTTGTTAATTTTTTACTGAAATCAACAAAAATGACACACACACAAAAAAAAAAAAAAAACATATCCTAAGTTTACAAAGCCAACAGCCTTAGAAACAGTCATCCACAGTATCAGCAACCATAAAACCGGTTGCCTCTTCAAGCTTATACTAACAAAACTGGGGTTGAGGTTGCCTATTTTTTATGATTTTTTTTCTCTTAAAAAATACAGTACTATCCTTTTTCTTTTCATACGCGTTTTGCCTACTGCTTTTTCATTAATTATCAATTAATTTATGATTAAATAAACATACCCCACCCAAAAAAAAAAAATAAAAAAATAAAAATGCAGCGCACGTGCATTATAGCACGTGATTCACAATTTGAAGCTGAGTTTAGTGAGCTGACTCAGTTCACTTCAGAGTTGAGACCACACTAGTGTTTCAGCGTTACAGCCAGTATTGCAACACTTGGTTCTAGTGGCAGTGGTGGTATAGTCCCTTTCATGGGGATAATAAAACACGTGTAGTGTATTGACAAGAAATTAGGAGAGAGAAAGAGTGAGTGAGTGAGTGAGTGAGTGTGCGAGATAGTGAGTGTGAGTGTGAGTGGTAAACAACTACTAACAAGAGACCACAACATTAAACAACATTTTTGGAGTAATGTTGAAAACGAGATGTCATGGTATGGCACTACTTGCTATTTGACTCTCAAAAACAAGAGTTTTCAACTCCTTTAATTAAGCAAAGGTTTAGCCTCCTGTGTATTTTTTAATTACATTCAAAGCAAGATTAGGTAACCTAATGGCCCATGTATATGCAATTAGCTAAACAAGTTTCGTAATCAGCATGATTTCTCAGAGGATAGCGACGCTAATCGACAAAAAGATCATTTTAATTAATCAAAAGATTAAACCATTTAAGCCATACTTCAAATCGTAATCATTTCTTTATCGACGAAAACAAGAATCTTGTTTTTAATCATAGAAATGAGATGAGATGCAGGCAAAGGTCAAGGGTATGTTCTCACATAGTAAGAAGTACATACAATAACCGAAAGTATGCATGCTTTATCCCAGTAAATACAAACTGTTAGCAAAAATGTCACATTCTCAAAGATGATAGATGCACATATTATTGTCCATAATATGCGATTGATAAGAGTCGTCTGCAACTTGGCATCCTTCATCCCAACGACCAAGACTAATTGGGGCCTCATCATCATATTATAAGGACAGAAAGGTAAAAGCGGGGGTGGGGGCGGGCAAGGAGAGTATGAGGATGAATTACGTCCAAGAATCACCTTAGAAGATTAGAACTGAAAGTGATGGATGCATGTATAATCCAACAGAGGTTACATCCTGAAATAAAAACTTATCAACTGTCGAAGTCCACGATTAGGACAAAAGGATTCAATACCTAAGCGTTGAAATAGGCCCCAGATGTCATGTGATCAGCATATCCTCGGAATAATTTGATCATCATTAGATTAGCGACTCAAATAATGGTAGTGTTTGTTTGGGAGCTTCAGTTTCTATCCCCATTTTGGCTTTCTTAAAAACTCTTCGGAGAGGAGGAAATGGAGGAGGGGGAGTAGGAGGGAAATTTGTGAAGGAGAAGCTCAAAATCCTAGATTATCAGTCAAACGCTCACCTAGAAAGGTATGGATAGGGATCATAGGTTGATAGGGCTCCATGGCACATCGGAATAACGAGAGTAAAATAACAGTGTGGCAGAGGTAATGCCTACAGAGCATGTGTACAGACAGTGTAGGCATGTATTATTTGCAACTGGTATTGCTATTGCATTGTAGGGTAACAAAGTATTAGTGATTCAAGTGGCAGGAAGAATCCACTCACAGGAGAATAACCCGTAATGTTCAGAGCTGGGTGTAGGCTGAGGATCTGTAAACAAAGAGCACTTTGAATGATCTTTTCAGTCAGTTATGTTTCAATGCGTCCACCATTAATCTATATAGAGCAAATCCACCATGGTGGCAGCCAGGCATCTTCAACGTCATGTTCTCCAATTCATCCTAGCATTAAAAAAAACACACTTCTCATTACCAGTTACCCATATGTAGGAACTAACAGCAGCTCACACCATTCCAAAACAATCAAAATATCCTAAAGCGATGAATTTTGCTCTTTCTCAGTTCTCCAACACACCAGCAACATAGGTTGTCTTTCAGTATAAGAATATTAACAGCATGCAAACTTTAGGACTTTACTATATCTTCAGTGATGAAGGACACAAACACAAATTAATAAGTAGCCCAAAAAAAAAAAAAAAAAAAAACCCATCAATATAGCCCAATCACAAGAAGCCGAATGCATACACAGCAGGCAAGATTCGGGACTCCGGATACTAACCTCTACAACTGCATAAAGTTGAGTAGACTCAAACCCATCTTGTGCAGAACCATATAAGTTTTGAATTTCATTTGACTGAAGAGTGCATTTCATAGAAAAGAACGCAGTTGGCCGCACGTTTAACTCCCTCCTTGATATACCAATAAAAACTGGATTGCACTGCATAGCAATGAGGAATATATAACAAGATTTATCATGTTCGGCCTAAGTAAACTGAAACTCATACTCCAACTCAAGTTTTCAAAAGCAAACTGTATAGAAATGTGCTTCTGGGTTATAAGTTAAATCAACAGTGTGCTCAAAACCTCAAACAAAGCTAATATATGTATAATAGCAAGCTAATCTGGTTCAATTATACAATAACTAGTTGAGAAACCTTGAAATAGATAGCAAATATGATTGTGTAATATGTTCTATTCTTTTATATGGCCACTCCAAGAATACAAAACATAAAAATGAGAGTTTCATTATTTATCAATTTGAAGAGAAACAAGCAAACCAAATTCAACTGAGATGTAACTTACAAGGGAATCTGCAGGAACTCCAGTTTCTTCTACTACTTCACGAATAATGCTATCAAACATCTCCTGAGCAATCCTTCTTTGGAGTTCTAGGTCTAGAATATCATGACTCACAATTCCAAGCTCTTCTGGCTGCAACAAAATAAAGATCACAAAATGTCGAGATCATGTCCACTGTAGATGACCCTTTCCATCTAGGACAATAAAATATGCCAGAGGTATTAACCACAAGTCACAACCAAACTAACTAGCCAAGTGAGCCATGTAATGCTTTTTTATGTTAAGTTCCAAGAAAGTGGGGCAATTCTAAGGCATATTATTGGAATTTAGGAAGATGCACTCTGATAGATCAAGACAGACATGTACAAAGAACAGAATTCTTGAGCAAGAGCTTACTTAAAATTCAAGCATCTGCAGCAATCATATTCAAGCTGGAGAAATCCTGAGACAATTTGTACTTACCTCTGGATGGCCTCCAGGGAAAACAAAGTGTCCTGGAAATTCCCCCACATTATTACTTCGTTTTAGCACAAGAATTTTTCCGTCAGATGTCTCAACAATCGCCCCATTACCCAGGGGGTTGGAAGTGTGTTGACACCGTACAGTTTCATCTACAAAACAACCAAAATAATTGTGTCACTGATATTCATCACAACTATCAAAGTACCATATAAGAGAAATTGTTAATAGAAGTATACAACACCACCCACTGCAGCTTGCTTAGAAGTCACTTAATAACAATTAGGACAGTTTAAGCTCAAATCCAGCTACTTATTGCTAGGGTGAACTTGCAGTGAGTACTTCTCATTGAGGGTATCTATGCATATATAGTATTTATGCAAGCTTTGTCAAGACTCCAGTGGGTACCAGTGATATCAACAAAATATTGCTAGGTAAAAGATTTGCCAAATGATCAATGTGCTTTGTATGCAGCTTTCTAATAACAATGGGAACCTGGACAGTGTAAAGATTGCATATAATAAGTTTCAGATTAGATGTCTCCAAGAAACCTGATAAAATAATTATACCAATACAATGGTAGAATAACTTTCAATCATGAATCATCATGTAGATTCTTTGTCCGTAATTTGCTTCCAAGACAAAATTGCATCAACATGTCAGATCTACCTTCTGATTGAACTAGAAACTTTTCCCATATTGGATTTAAGTTTGTTCCCACGAAAGTCCTAAATGAACATAAACAACGGAGCTCATTAGTTAAGGTAAAACCCCTTAGATTTAAACTTCATCAAAAAATATAGCTGCACACACAGCAGATTGACAAGACAGTAACTGACTGGAAGTGGGTGGGGAATTTTTAATGCTAGATCAGCTTCTTGTATGAAACACAATTCTTTTCAACGACTTTTGTACTGAAATGCTAAAAGCCGTTCCATCATAAGTTCAAGTTAAGCATGCAAAGGTTTGAAATAAGGAGGCAGCAAGCAAAAATTTGTTTTAGTAGATCTATAATGGACACGGTAACAAGAAAATAGCAAGTGATATCAAAAACACCAATCTTTCCATCCACCAAAGTCTGTACAAGAATTCTTGATGAAGATATGCACTCATGAAGTACTACTCTATGAAAACAGCATTAATAGGAGTAGGGCACTACTGATTCAATTCAGCATGTGTGGACCAACTGACTATTAAAGGTGGTCAAAAAATAGCTATTCATGGACCACATGTTGATATCTCCCTTCACTCTTTGACCCCCCCAAGCACCATGCACTTCTCTTCTACTTTCGGTTTTTCTTGCTTAATGTCACCTACATACCACAGCACTTCTACTTTGCACATACACTCGACCCTTTCCACGAACAGTCATGGCCCCTCTATCACCTTATTTAAGGACGAATCATGTCTCTTACCTACTGTTTTCTGCATTACGAAAGGAACACTATATCTAACCAATCCCCAACCATGGCAAAAATTGTACATCCAGTAATCGAGATCACCCACCACCCCATGTTGGCTCCCAGACATTGATCATATCCTCATGACTCTTAGCAACAGAAAACAGAACAATCCACCAGTGCATCCCCCCACCCCCCCCCCCCCCCCCTCTCTTTTTCCCCAAAAACATACGTTTAAAAATAGTCAAGCCCAATGGCTTTCAAATGAATCTGAGTAGATTTAATATATTCAGTGTATGATATTGTCTCTATAAGTTCCCTATTCTGCATCAAGGAAATTCACGTCTCTAGCTTTCAGTAGCCTAGTGGGTTGTGGGTGTTTGAAATTTGGTGACTGGGAACAACATTTTCAAGTCGAGGACCACTAATAGAAGACAAAAGCATACAGATTCAGAGACTAAAATTCATAAGCGTAAGCGTGCGTACAATGTGTACATGAGCACATTCATCATGGAAGAGAGAGACTGACCAACCTGTAATCAGTCAAACCGAGGTGCAAGCATGCACGATAGTCACCACCAGGACCGGAATGTAAGGCAAGTCCACCATACTGCAATATTCTTTTATAAGTAACTAACTAAATTAGTGAGTTATATGTGATGCTTTTAATTTTGAGAGAAGAAAAATGTACTCTGAACTTCTTCCCATTATACAATGATGAATTCTGTTGAGCCCTGCGATCCCAGATCTACAGAACAAAAAAAAAAAAAAAAAAGTAAGGAAAATACTGAGAATCGCATCGCTTCGCCTACGAGACGATCGCTTCAATCGCTTCTTGGGTTCTAATTTCATCTTAATGATAGGAACCAATTTCAAATCAAATTCAATCACTTAACAATACCAAATTGGACTTTTATTCCAGGGATAAAGGGCACAACTCAGCTTAAATTGCAGAATCATTCAAATTATTTCGAGATTGAGACATTGCAAACTCTAGTTCAATGACGACCAATTGAATATTTACAGTAACAGGGAAAGTTAAAGGAATTGATCAACGAATTTATAGCACATTCCTAAACAACACAAGTTTGACGAATTGAAGAAAACGGCAGTACCTCAGCAATGGAATTCTCTAGGTTAATGTCTGGATGTGGGATTCTGTCGTACAGTTTATCAAATACCACTGATACCTACCAAAAGAACAGAAATTTATGAATTGTTTTAGCAGAGAAAAATGATTAGCGTTGAATTGATTCGAAAAATAAAATAAAATGAAGCAATGTTGGAGGAATGAAACCTGAGAAGGAGGGAGGCCAGAGGGGCAAGAGAGAAGAAGCTTGTAAGGAAGATGAGTAGCGACGTCTGAGATGCCACTATTCTCCATCGCCACAGATGCCCGACCAATCTCTCTCTATGGCGCATTAACATTTGGAAAGAGACCATGTTTCATGTTGTTGTTTATGACTTGTATTCTGGTAGGGCGGTAGGCTCGTAGTGATCGATAATAAACGAGCTGATCCCGAGCACCAATCTAATAGTATTCGTTAGCTCGATAATATAAGGAGAATTCATTTTTCAGGTACCATTTTTTCGCCACCTCATATAAGAATAGTTTTTATGATTAATTTCACTTGGAAAGCAATTTCGTTAAAATGAACAGAGTCTAACTTTCCTTTTCCTGATATCAACCATTGCAGTACAAGGTCTTCCTTTTCTTCCTGCTGTGCTTCCTTCATTGATAATTGCCAATGCGGCAAAACAAAATTTAACCACATATTAGCCCCTGGGTAGAAGAACCTCCATCCCCATTCGTGTTGAATTATCAGAATTGTAAATAATGTATAACCCTTGAATGATAATATAAGGAAAATCCCGCGTACAATGTTTTGACAGTCGCAGAAGACCCTAATGTTCAAAAAGAAGGATCCACACACTAGAAGATCTACAAAATCTCAAAATTACACGCCCAAATCTTTGAAAACAAAAATGACAAAATAAATGAGACCGATTAACAAAAAGAAAACAAAACTATTCCCCCTCCCTATTAATCCTCCTAGGAGGAGTTTGAGAAACAAAATTGACCTCTTGGCAGCACATATGGCATTTGCACTTGAATCTTTACAGGGTACTTCAAGAAGAGCACATTACTCTCTCATGTTACTGCCCCCGGCTTCATCATCATCACTTAAATCAAGGTCAGCTAGTAGCTCGTCCAGAGGAACAGAAGGTAGCTCATCACCATCGGTCATAGATGCAGTTTCCGATGGTTGATACTCTTTGTTTCGGTACAATGATATGTTGAACCTCAATTCAGGGTTCTCCTCCAAATCCTTCAAGAACTCTTCGTACTCGTTATCCACCTTATCTTGGTCAAGTCTACCTTTACTGTTACCAACCTCTTCAACCTCCATGTTAAGGGACTTGAGCTTCCAAGCACGCGGCTTCCCACGTTTTCTTTGACGTTTCTCTTCATAGCTCTTCTTAACCAAGATTGCATCTGGAAGGACAAGACCTTTGTATTTGTCCAATTCAGAGTCATTGATGTTTGCCCCATAGAGATCATAACCAAGGGCATAATCTCCGGGACTCAAAAGATGACCCAAATGTGTTCTAATGTTGAATATTGTGTCATTCTTTCCAAAATCTGATACACGAGCCACTTGGACGTCAGCCAAAGCATATCTTGAGCCAGCAGCATTAACTTCAGCAGAAACATTATCAATGTCCAGCACAATATATTCTACAAGCCGCCTACTAGAAATCAGGCACTGGAATGGCGATCTCCAGTACTGATCAGCATCCAAGAAACAATACCTCAACGTGTTTGGATCCATCAGCATTATGTTGTTGCTTACTTTTGTGCAGATGACAAGGGGACCCAAATTCCCCAAACCAATGGCGACTTTTGGGGGGAGACAGACTAGGTCCTCACGACAGATGGGACAAATCTCAACAGAGAAAGTGTACTTATAGTTGTAAGTATTGCTCTTTCCATCTTGAGACACGAGTTCTTTATCACTGCGGCTCCGGACAGGTACAACTTTACCCACAAACTCCAGAAACTTCACACCATGGCTTCTGTTGGAGAAAAAGAAATCAATACCAGTATCCATCTGCTTAATCCTGATCGCTTGGGCAGCAGCATCATGCTTAAGAATGAGTTGCTCCAGATAGAAGAAAGTCCTTCTGTGAGAAACATGCTGCCTGAGTTGTACTGCTGCCACCCACATATCTGGGTTTGCCTGGAGCCTAGAGCAATAATCACACATCTGATAGTGCACAACATACTCAACAATATAAGGTTGCTCTAATACTGCTCCATGAAGAACTTCTTTCTGAATTGTCAGTTTAACCTTGAGCCTTTTTGAGTGTGGCTCAGTCCACATAAACTCGGCATGCACCAATGTAACTTTAGCTTTATCCAAGTTCAACCTCTTTAAGCAGAATGTAAGGAGCTCCTTTGATTCCAGCTGGGCTCTAATCCGAGTCTTTGGAGGCTGCAAGTAAGTCTCACATTCGGGGCAATATAAGATTGTCACATGCTTGAGCAAGCCTTCTGTGATGTCAACTTCTGAACGCAAACACTGCACACACATGTTGGCAGCATTTGGTTGCATAGGGATACCACATTTGCAACAGAGAACACTGCCGACTGTCTGATGTACAACAAACATGCCAGCGTCCTGGGCCATTGTTACTGAAAACCATGGACAAAAATCAGCATATTAAAGTCAATATCCAGAACTATCAACCCTTTAAAGAAAACAAATAGGACAAACCCTAGCAAATGAAACACAATCAAAAGAATAGAAATTTTGTCAGATACTTTCAGTCATTCACAATTGTAGTTTATCATTGTACATTGGATCTATGTTTCACTTCCACTTTCAACAGATGGAACTACAAGATACTTCTGGGTTGAAATTGATGCTTCAAAGTTCGAAATTCAGATTGAAAGCTACAGCAAAAACGGGTTCTTCAAATGATGCACTCTAACACGGATAGGGATACAAAAGAAATCTTCTGAATCCACAATTATTCTAACATCAAGAACAAAGTTGGTCTTAGCTCAGAATTTGAAGATATGCCTCTGTTTTCTGATTCAGCTTTTAAACTTAACAAGCGCTTACAACAATAACAATGGTGAAGCAAGTGAAAAAACTAATTAGAAAGCACATTTCATGAATCAAACCCGAATTAGTTCAATTAAAGCCACAAATCAACCAACATATTCCACAAATCCTGAAGCTAACTATCACCAAATTATATGTAACCCAACTAATTTCCTATCCGTTAACAAAATTCAAGTTTTGATCAACAAACAATCAACTAAGCACAAAAATGGAAATAGACAGAGATACTACTATAAATTAAGAGAAGGAAACAGTAAAGAATTACAACATATAATGGAAACCCTAAAATTATCAACGGCATGGAAGTGAAAAACAAAAATAAAATCATGAGGTAGACAAGAGAAAACCTGAACAAGTAGCATATGAAACCGAAGAAAAATCTGAAATTATCTAGCAAAAGAGACTAATTGAATGTGATAGGGAAAAATGAAAAGAAGCTGAGAAGCATACCGGAACTACCGCTAGGAATTGAAGACTATCGAGGATCAGAAAGGAAACGAAACAAGAGGAGAAAACCGGCTACCGGAAAGCTGACACGCCGGAAAACGAGGCTATCGCCGGCGATTATGAGAGAGAAAAACGATGACAGAGTTGCCGGAAGACGGTGGACGATGGCGGAGCTATCGATTAAGAACCGCAACCGGAAATGGTGGGATTTAGGGTTTTAGGGTCTTATTTTGGAGGTAAAGACCGTCGTCATTTTCGGCTCAAAGTCGGTTATTTTGACCCACCCAAAAAAAAAAAAAAAATTTATTAAAAAGTCTGACAGCTTAATGGGCTGTGTCTATTGGGCTTCCTCGCATTCCTACCCTAACTAATCAGTCATGGTCTTTCAATTGCTTGGGCCCAGAAGTTACAATGATTCAGCGAGTAGGAGTAGGGCTGTCAATCTAAACCACAATACGAACCAACCCGACCCAAAGTTACTGAGCAAAACATGAACACGAACACGATATGACAAGAACACGAGTTATACGAACCTAACATGATTTGACTATTTTGGTATGGAATTTAAGACCGACACAAAATCTCCATGAAACCAAACACAAACACGACATGATCCGGCCTGTTTGACATCCCTAAGTAGTATAATTCAACTCTGACTTGTCATATCTTCCAATTACAAGGGCAAATTAATCTTTTTCCTCGGTTGAGGTGTTATGGGTACTTTACCTGGTGAGAAACGTTCCTCTAACTCGACCCAAAGTTCCCGAGCTGTTTGAATGAAGGGAAGACTTCCTTTAAGATCATTGGATATAGTGTTTGTAATCCAAGAAATCATCATAGCATTGCACCTGATCCAGTTACCAAAATCAGGATAATTTTCGTTGGGTTTCGGTAGCGATCCATCGACGAAGGGGTATTTATGCTTGGATTTGAGCGCATAGATCATATACCGTGCCCAATGTTCATAGTTGTCTCCCTTCAATATAGAGGGAGAAATCATGGTTCCTGGACCATCCAATGAGTTGAGGACATACACGGGCTTAATATTGTCATCTTCTCTTTCCATACCTTCCATTGTGATGAGAACTAGGGTAGTGAAAATAATTAGGTTAAGTTTGTATTTTACAGGGAGAGAAAATTTATGACTGTCATTTACAGGTGTAGTTGTTATTTTGTAGATTTCAAAGATATGATGCAATATTATACCCAAAAGGTGTTTGGCCCACTGGTAAACAAACTTTGGCTTATACACCAGGTCATGGGTTCAAGCCTCCTGGTGAGCACCTACACGAATTTATTTGTGGAATACTCGAGGCCGTGCGTTAGGAGGTGCCCTTTAGCCACACCGTGGCTAAAGAGGGAGGAAGTTCCTCTTTGTAGACACCAAAAAAAAAAAAGAAGATATGATGCAATATTGCAATTTTTAAGAAGATACAATGATAGCACAAATATTCTATTCTATGTGAAAATTTTACTCATATTTTATCCTTAAATAAGCATGTCGCAAAATAATACCGTATTTACAAAAATAACTTCTTTGTGTTACATAGATAGATTAAATCAAAGCCTGAAATACAAGCAAATCATTAGTCTATGAAATTAAGTAACGCAACCGGAGGATGAAGCAAATATTTATGATTGAATCGGGTGGAGAAGAAATATCACAAACTCTAGCCAAATTGAAGACAATAATAGCAAGACTTTGTATGGTAGGAAATGAGCCGTTTCCAATTGGGACTGTATGTATTAATTGGATTGGAACCCTGGTATCAATAATTGTTTAGGCAGCAGCCTAACTCAATTCATAACTCATGTGCCTATTAATTAAATTATATGAGGGTCACATCTTAGAAAGCATATCATAACTCTAATTAATGCTTAAACAATTAGAGTAATAGAAGAAAAATAAATGTATCGACAAATGGTTGGTTAGAGTGATTCGCTACTCTCATTCCTTAAGTAAGATTGAGGATTTGAATCTTGCGAACGGAGCACTTTACTCCTTCGTGAGTCGACCCCATATATACGAATAAGATTAAAGCGACCTAGCACTATATGGTTAGGTTTGCACAGACTTTCTATATATTGTATACAAACTTACATGCAGTAGTGTTAGTTTCTGAGAGACTTAAAGTTTGGAGAAGCAAGATCAATAGAAAGGAGTTCTAACAACTTTGTCAAATAATCATATGAATATGAATATATATGTTGCCAAAAATGAATTTCTTTCTCCTATAAAATCATCTTATTGATTACATAGAATTCATTTCAGCTGCAGAGAGAAATAAGTGTTGAACGTGTTTCTGTTGGTAGTGGTACTATACTTAATAATGCAGGCTGTGAAGCATGAATTCATCCATCTTTTATTTGCTGAGGATAGGTCAAATTGACAATTTTGAACTCTGGCACACAAATGGATAACTACTTCGGTGCTGCCTTATTAATTGGTCTCTCTTTGACATTCAATTCGAAGTACTTCTAAGCAACTACTTTTTCAAGTTATCATTTACTATGCATGTTCAATCTATAAACCATCAAAAAGAAATAACAAGCCATGTACAATAGTTTATCAATACCATTATCAAGGGTTTGTTTTGCTTATTTTCTAAGAGCTTCAGTTTTTTGGCCGTCCTTTCAAAGAATGCGTTCGGCAAATTTGGTGCGGAAAACGACATTGAATATACTAAGAACGCAAAGTAACATACCAATATAAGATATTAAACCCGAACATATGGGAAGACTATACGACTTAAACATTTCACTAATCAATCTGCAATTACTAGCTACTACATCCACAAAACTCACCCATGATTCTCATGATGACTCCCCACAGGATGTTCGATACACAGCCCTTTTTTGAGAACAGTTCACAAGTTTTCACAAGTACATTCACTTAAAAGGATTCCTTCTTACTCAAGAATTACATGACTATGAAACTAGATCGAATCTCCTAATAACTTAAGTAGAGTACAACCTTGCATAGCCAGCATATCTATACTTAGATATACTCTAAATATTATATTTCCTACAACATATCTATTAATTAGGACACAATAATATACTAGAAATCCTAACCAATATAGAATTAACACATTGGGGTAGTTCCCACCAAAAACATAAATAAAGCTAGAAATTGGAGTTTCAAAGGAAACAATGGGGTCCAGGAGAGAGGATGAGGACGAGGACGAGGACGAGGGATGGAAAGGGAGAGATTAAAACTCTTACAAACTAAACCAAACATGTTACATGTTCTAGTTAAAGACAGGAATTAATACACAAAACATGAGGAGAAAATAATTTACTTATAGTTATTGCTATATTGTTCTTGTTTTCTTGAGAAATGATATGATGGAGTAATATACAGAAGTAATAGAAGTACTTAATTCACCAAATTGCCATATGGGTATCCTTAATTTCACCTTGAAGTAGTATATGGTTTTTGGAAGCTAGGATACCCCTTATTAGGCAATCAACCCCTATAAAAAAAGGAGTAGAATAATAATTAAGAACATTAAAAACAAATTACAATGATAAAGTCCAATTACACAAAGAAATTTAAAAAGAAAAAAGTAAAAAGAATATCCCCATGAAATTGATAGGGGAAGTTTAATTTGGTTGATTTTGAGCTATGATGGTGTTGTGTAGCTTAGTAACCCTCTGGTTTTTTGAAGGTAGCTATATCTTCATTTTGGATCCAACCAAACATCTCCAAGTAAGGATTAGCCAAACTCTTTGGAGGATAATCTTCAATACAATCCTTCCAAACATTGTCAACCTCAACACCTTCATCATCCAAATCTCTTACCACTTCCCAAACACAACTATTACACTTAAACCCTGCCCCAAAGCTAACCATCAACACCCTATCACCTCTCTTGAGCCTCCTCTTAGCCTCCATGTAACCTAGGACATACCAAAGGCTACTCGCCGACGTGTTCCCGAACCTGTGCAATGTCATCCTCGCCGGCTCCAAGTCGTGCTCGGTGAGCTTCAGGTTCTCCCCGATCCCATCGATCACCGCCTTTCCACCAGTGTGGAGGCAAAAATGATCAACTCCTGTTTTGAAATTAATCACTGGTTTACCCGCCTTATTATTAGGTTCGGATATAAATTTCCGAATTGTAACCAATCCTATGAACCTTACCAGCTCCCGTACGGGCAGGACTCTAGGGGCCAACTCCTTGAGGTTGTCCACTAGAGCCCTGGCCGCGGACTTGGGTAGGCTCTTGCTTAGGTGGAACCCGAGCCTATTTTGAGAATCCTCCATTTGCATACAACACCCGTACGAGTCCTCATTCGCCCCGTGATGGGTCCGAACCAAGCAATTGAGCTTCAACATGGCCCGGTCGCGTAGCCCGGACTTATTGGTCAACAGAATTGCGGCTCCACCGGACCTGAAAAGGCAGTTGGACAAAACCATGGACCGGTCGTTACCCACATACCAATTTGGGCTTAAAGACTCGGACGTTACAACAAGTGCATATTTTTCCTTCTCATGCTTGAAAATACTTTGGACTAAATTGACAGAAATCAAGCTAGCACTACAGCCCATCCCACTAAGATTATAGGACTTTATATCCTCCCTCATCTTGTAGTGATTCACTATCCTTGAGGACAAGGATGGCACGGACGCGAACATGGACACATTTACGACCAAAACGTCGATTTCTTGGGCCGAAATCCCGGTCTTGAACAAGAGTTTCTCGATGCTATCTTGGAAGAACTCGTCCATCTCCCAATGTGCATCCGCTAAAGTTGGGCTTTCTTCTCGTCCCGCGAGGACATTCCTTGGGCCGTAGGTGTGTTCTCCGATACCGGAGCTCACTACGGCCTTAAGGAGGAACTTGTACTCGTTTAGGCCCAAATTCTTGTTCCTGGCTATGATCTTGCCGCAGAACTCGGTGTTGACACGCCGGTCCTCGGCAGGCTTGAAGCATTCGTAGGCTAGGATGTAGCAGGCTTGGTGCCGACCCAGCTCGGCCCATTTTAGCAAGCGATAGAGGAGGTAGAGACAAGGGTAGAGGAAGACTAAGATGAAGATTAGCTCCATTTTTGGTGGTTGGAGCTTTGGAGAGAAAAGAGAAGAGAGAAAGAGAGAAAGGAAGGGAATTATTATGTAGGGGTTGATAAGAAAAGAAACTTTGGTATATAATCCATATTATGTAATACTACTACTAGTACTATAATGTTAGTATATATAAATAAAAATGAGGCTTCCAACTTCTAGCAACTAATTATGGTGCTATACTAAGGTCCAACTTTTTTTTTTTTCCAATTAGGAAGAATTGAAGAATGGAGGATTATAATTTAGAAATATGGTTGAAATTTGAAGATGTACNTTTTTTTTTTTTTTTTTTTGGGACAACGAAGATGTACTTGAATGAAAGGAACGTGAACATCCATCCAAAGGCTAAACACGTAGTGACACCACCGCCCCCCTATTAATGTCACAATTTGCTCAAAAAAGGATAGTTGTTGGTTCATAGCAAAAGCAGGAAAAAGGTAGATATTGAATTGGACAGTGGACACACACAAATAAAATAAACGAGGGTATATTTATAAATCATGGACAACGGCACATTATGGAGTAAATGCCTTTTTGTATATAGCTATTAGGATACTTTTAGAGGATAATAACAGAAGAATGCAGGAAAATTCTGATTTGAGTTACATTATAGATTAGATAAGTTGAAATGAACCCACTCACAAGAAAATATTTAAAATTAAAATATATGACAAAATCACTCATAAATAGGTGTGAATTAGCTAATGTGGCATGATATGAGTGGTTATTTCACTATATACTTTACCATTTTATTTTAGGGGATATCAATTCCCTTTAGTCTAGTAGCGGATGCAGGGTTAAGTGGGCGCTAGTGCACCGCTTGGATTTTTCTCCCTTTTCTTATATGGGTTAAATTAGGAAAAAAATTAATAATGAAATAAAATATATTTATAGTAATACATCTTACATATTATAAAACGAAACCCGCCTGAAATTATTTATAAAAAAAATTAAAAATGAAATGAAATATATTTATAGTCTCAATATGGAGTCAATATGGTCATCTTCGTAGTATAATGGCCTAGTTTTGTTGCTTCAATAGTAGTACTATGAAAAAATTGCCGATAACTACCTTTTAAGTTCCACTTTTTGCGAATAACTACCTTATAAATTTTTTTTTGAAAATAACTACCTTATAACCACTTTTTTTTTT
>BSSO01001188.1:0-25291 GCA_030267885.1 Mesembryanthemum crystallinum
TTTTATAATTTTTCGAGTTTATATAAGTACAAATGACAATTATTGATGGTCAAAGTGTCGTCTCGAATACCGTGCAAAATCTCAACTTAAAGATTTTTAAAGAACGGAGGGAGTAGTTATCATATGAAGATTAAATTTTCCGAAATTCACTATAAAAACAAACACGAATTTTTGTTGAGTTGGTAAAATATTAAAATAACACAAATATATTTGTGTGGTCCATTTAGCTACTTTTTAGGGGAGTTATGGATGTTGGAGTTGGGAGCTTGGATTGAGAAAGAGTTGTGAATGAGGTGGCACTATGAATAGTGGCAGTTTTGGGAGTTATGGGAGCTTGGATATTCATTGCCTCAGTATAGTAGGAATAAAACTCCTTGACCTATAGATTACTTCATAGCTTATAACTAAAGTAGCAAAAATACTCTATAATGTGCCTAAGCAAAATTATTCATTTCTGTAATCAACAAAGATTTAATAATAAAAGAATGAGATATTGTTGACTCACCAAGTTGTATAAGTTGCTCCTGCATTGATGAATCAGATTTAAGAATTTCTGGTATGGGAAGGAATCTTTGCTTCTTCCTTAGCGTAATTCTTGTAACATGAAACCTTGGTTACTATAGATCCTTTATGTACATTTTCAGTCCATTTTCTTCTCCGTCAATCTGACTCAACCTTGATAATAAGTAGGGCAGGCAGTTCCCTTTCACAGGTGACTTGAGTGGACAGTCATAGAGACATTCCATGACTGGAAGATATATTATGTACAGGCATGTGGCTTCAATAAGTAGACTGAAAATTCACCAAGCAGAAAATCGAAACAACTATAGCATGATCTTGTAGTTATATTATGTACACGCTTGTACTTCCAACTCTAGTATGCTCTGATGACTACTTCAGATTAATGTGCTCCAATGTCATTGTCAGACTGCTATATAACCTTTTTAGCATCCTCGCTCATGATCTTGAAAACAGGAACAAATCGAGAAGCAGATTGCTGAATAATCCGTGTACACTACAAAGTGCTGGAGTGAACTTGTCTAACTGCAGGTTGTAGCATTGGATTGAGATGGAAATTTAGAAGCTTATGATGATTATCATTTATCAGTATCAAGTATCAACACCTCATTATGTAACCCATATGAAATGCCCAGTACTACATCTTAGAACTTATTGAAGGAGTGAGTAAACACAAAAAGCTCTGACAAAGGGTAGATAAATCAATGCAGAACAGATAATAATGTTCCAATATCATAAGTTATAATACAGATTCGGTTTTATATATATATATATATATATATATATATATATATATATATATATATATATATAAATCGAATTCGAATATCATATTTTTCCGTATGATTTGAATTGGGTTGGAACTAGATTACCATCCTTGCTGTCTACATCAGATTTCAAGCTCAAGCTTTACCTTGGATATTCCTCTCCATCATTTCCATCAGGGGTCAATTTCCCACGTCTTCGCACTTACACTGAAGTCAGAATCTGTTGATGTTTTTGATTTGTCTATTCTTCGATCGACCAGCGGCTCTAGCCAATGCAAAACGAAACAGGACTTGGTATGAGAAGCAGGATACAACTGCAAGTCTATTGGGGCACTTATTTTCCCAAGAATTCTTAAAAAAATAGATCTTGCAAAACTTTCAGCCATAGGATCCCTTTTCTATGTGATCCAATATGTTGTATATTGCTCAATCTGGTGGTTGGTTTATTAAACTTTGCCACTTGTGTATATTGGTAATTCTGGCTGGTTGTTGAATATTTGAGATTTTAGTGCCATAGTGATAATTACTATTACATGCTCAGTGTGGGTCTTTGTTGGGATTTTGATATTTTTTTAGTTTGATCATTCAGAATGAGAGTTTTCACATAGTAAGCTCTTCATTCTCCAAAAAAAAAAAAAAAAAAAAAAAAATAGCAGTTAACTTCTTCTCCAATCCAGGATTCAACTAATTCTCTGTTTCCCCTGTCTTTCACTTTCCATAAATGCACCAGTATCATACAGAATAGTTGCGGAAAGGGTTTGAGAAAGAAGCAAGAAATGGTAATACCAACAGCAAGTTCTATTTTGATTACTTTAGTATGTATAGTTGTTGTAACAGGGGTGGTTAAAGCTCTGAACTGGGTATGGCTGAGGCCTAAGAAACTGGAGAAAAGGTTGAAACAGCAGGGCTAACTTCTATGTGCACTTGGGCACTCGAAAAACCCATGGCTAACTTCTCCAATGATTATCTCCCTCGCATCGAAGCTTTTCGATATCATCATCTCTTCACCAACTTTGGTATGCAAATCTATACCCACTTTTTGTATTTTTGGAGTTTGTATGTTCTTGGTTCATAACACAAAATCTTTTATGCCTGCTGGATTTAGCTAGCACTAATTTATCAATTTATGGCCATAATGGTTGATTGTTGCTTGTTTCGTTATCCAACTTTGCTAGTTAGGCAACAAGCTTCGGATACCTCAGTTTGTTTGGAAATAATAGTCAGTCTTGTAGTTTTATATGAACTAGTTATGTTAATGGTTACTTCTAATTGCAGATGGAGGGACTGAAGAAATATAAAGTAATCAACATGATTTAGATCTTTGGTACTCTTGCAGGAAAAAAATAGTTTCATGTGGTTTGGTCCTATACCCATAATAAACATCTCAAAGCCTGAGTTAATCAGAGAGGCCTTAACAAAGATGCATGAATTTCAGAAGGTGAAGTTCAATTCCATTTTAGACAAGCTCTTCTCTGGGGTTGCGAACTACGAGGGCGAGAAATGGGCAAAACACCGGAAGATGATCAATCCTGCTTTCCATGTGGAAAAGTTGAAGGTCATTCCTTCAAAACTCTGATATTATATTAAATAACTAATAATCCATAGTTAACATCAAACAGTCAAGAATGAATAAATCCGTTTACAATATTTTATTTTACAGTTATTCTTGTAATTCTTTCAAAGAAATAATCTGTGTTGGGGAGGGACAGCGATCATAGAACCAAACAATAGCCTATGTTGACCCGTATTTCCTTGTCCCTGCTGACATATCCTAAGTCCTTTTCCTCATCCATATATGCACTGAATTCTGTTATGGAAAGTGACTCAAGATCATACAGTGATCATCTACCTCTTCAGGCAGTTGAATTCTAGTTAACTTCCTACTAATTTGGATGTAACACTTGTCCTCTAATTTGTTTTGTGTTTGTTACAGCTTATGCTGCCAGCTTTCTGTGACAGTTGTGCGGATATGATCAGTAAGTGGGAAAAAATAGTTGATGAAACAGGTTCCAGTGAGCTAGACGTATGGCTTGATCTTACCACACTGTCTGCTGATGTGATATCTAGAGCAGCATTTGGTAGCAGTTATGTGGAGGGACAAAGGATATTTATGCTTCTAAAAGAGCAAATTCGTTTGGCTGTTCGTATGCTACAATCTGTTTATATACCAGGATCGAGGTGATTTTTAATTTTACTGCAAATTTCCTATTTAAGTATTTATCAAGCAATATCAAGCTTACTGACACTTATTCATGATCATGTTCAGCCTTATACCAACAGCGAATAATAGAAGGTTTAAGGAACTCGACAATCACGTAGACACTTTACTTAAAGGAATCATCAATAAGAGAAAAGAGGCAACCAGGGCAGGAGAAGCAACCAGGGATGACTTGTTGGGCATACTCTTGGATTCCAATTTCAAAGAAATCCAGCAAAATACTAGCAATGGAAAGAATGAGAAGCTTGGGATGAATTTTCAAGAGGTGATTGACGAGTGCAAGTTGTTCTACTTGGCCGGACAAGAGACAATTTCGGTACTGCTAGTGTGGACATTAGTCTTGTTGAGCAAGCACCAAGATTGGCAAATACGAGCACTAGAAGAAGTATTGCAAACATTTGGGAACAGTGCACCCGACTTTGAAGGCTTAAACCGTCTGAAGACAGTAAGTTGTCTACATTTTCAGCCAATGCTGACATTTGTAATTATGTGTATAACATGTACTTAACAAGATATGTGTTGCTTTAGGTCACCATGATATTGTATGAGGTTCTCAGACTATATCCACCAGCAACTCAACTTAGTCGAAGAATTTACAAGGACATGAAACTAGGAGAATTACTACTTCCCGCTGGTGTGTTGGTAAATTTCCAAGTTGTCTTTGTTCACAGAGATAAGGAAATTTGGGGTGGTGACGCAGATGAGTTCAGGCCAGATAGGTTCTCTGAAGGAATTTTGAAGGCAACCAGAGGGGTTGTCTCATTTTTTCCCTTTGGTTGGGGACCGAGGATTTGCATCGGAGATAAATTTGCCATAATTGAGGCTAAAACGGTATTATCCATGATTCTTCAACGGTATTCGTTCAAGCTTTCTCCATCCTATTCTCATGCACCAATGACAGTTTTTTTCCTTGAACCCCAACATGGTGCTCAAATCATATTGCAAAAGCTTTGAAAACAAAGTTTATCGTCTAATTCAGACATTCATTCTATTTATTGGCTTTAAGCTGCAGCTCCTCATGGTGTTAGAGGTTTTGCATACTTGACATTTCTCTCTGTCTTCCATTGTAATAAAAGGTTTTTAAAATAATAAAAAAGAGAAGTTCTTCTTACAAAAATGTTAAGGGATAGTGACTGGTTTCCTAGCTTCATATCACATCTCTGTTTTGTTGCATGCATACACATCAGTACTACTTTGAGGACAAGCATTAGGAAAACAACAATATATATTTTTTTGTCAAGATCCTTTGAACTTGTGTTTTTTCTACCAATGTTGGTTATGGCTCTAATATACATACAAGCATACTATTTGGAATGCCAGAAAGTTAAACAGATGTAATTTTTTTTTTTTTTTTTTTTTTTTTTTTTAAGTACGCCTAATATTTGGTCTAACAAGAAAACCTGCAACTATCTTCCTGGTAGCTTCATGAAATTTGTTTATCCACAACGTCCAGAACAAGACTACTGTGCAGGAACGAAGAACCGCTCACAGTTAAGCGAGCTGAGCTTAAACAATTCATACACAACTTGGTTTATAATCAGCTCTTGATAAGAAAATGACTTCAGGAGAGATCAATTTTTTGATACAGATATCCGTTGTTGTGGTACTTATGCAATTTGGTCTGATTGTTGAAACTTAAAGATCATAAATGATGCTTATTGTATGGTGTGCGCGCACGTGTATCCTTTAAGTAAATTTGAGCTGTCTACATCAGATTTCAAGCTTAAATTGCCATATGACTCATCTGAGATGACATATTGAAATATAAATAAAGGTTTCTAACTTTAATCAGTTACCTTCCTGGAAATATAGTAATGGGATTTTGATATTTTTTAGTTTAATTTTGAAAAAAAAAAATATAGTTGACTTTTTGTCACATCTCAGGAGGACCCAATCAATCCTCTGTTTCCTCTGTCTTTCCTTACTCACAAGTGCACCATTATGATACTTATGTACTACAATAAGATAATGAAATTGCAGGAGAGTTGAGAGCCAGATTGACAAAGAAAAAGAAATGGAAGCAATAACACCAAGCTCTGTTTTGATTTCATTAGTATGTATTGTTGTTATAGCAGGGGTAGTAAAAGCTCTGAACTGGGTATGGCTGAGACCCAAGAAACTAGAGAAAAGGTTGAAACAGCAGGGCTTCAAAGGCAATCCTTACAGGTTCTTGGTTGGAGATCTGAAAGATTTCTCTTCGATGCGCACTAAGGCACTGGAAAAACCCCTGGCTGTCTTCTCCAATGATTATCTCCCTCGTATTGAAGCTTTCCGCTGTCATCTCTTCACCAATTTTGGTATGTAAATCTATGCTAATCATAATTGCTTTGTGGATTTCCTATGTATGTTCTTGGTTCATAACATGAAGTTTATGCCTCGATTTAGCTAGTGCTGGTGGGCAAAGTTGTGGCCATAATTTTTGACTATTGCTTTTGGTTTTTCATTCTTGGTGCTGAATTTGAGCTTGGCCAGGCAACAAGCTTAAGAGCTAGGAGGGGTTTGTGGATTTGATACACTCTTCTTTGTTAGAAAATAAGGAGTAACTCTTAAAGTGTGATTTGAACTAGTGATATGACTACTAATTTCGAATCAAATAAGTGTTTATGAGGGAAGTGGTAGACATGATTTAATTCTTTGTTACTAATGCAGGAAAAGACTGCTTCATGTGGTTTGGCCCTAAACCAATGATAAACATCTCGAAGCCTGAATTGATTAGAGAGGCGTTAACAAAGATGCACGAATTTCAGAAGGTGAAGACGAATCCCATAATAGATAAGCTCTTCCCTGGTTTTGTGAGCTATGAGGGTGAGAAATGGGCAAAACACCGGAAGATGATAAACCCTGCTTTTCATATGGAGAAGTTGAAGGTCATTCCCTCAAAACGTTGAAATTATACTAAATAGTACTCAGCTAATACTCCATAGTTAAGATTTTATGGTATAAAATGCATTATTTGTGTTTGTTACAGCTTATGCTGCCAGCTTTCTGTGACAGTTGTACTGACATGATCAGCAAATGGGAAAATATAGTTGCTGAAACAGGTTCTAGTGAGCTAGACGTGTGGCCTTATCTTACGACACTCACTGCTGATGTGATATCTAGAGCAGCATTTGGTAGTAGCTATGAAGAGGGACAAAGGATATTTGAGCTTCTAAAGGAGCAAACCCGTTTAGCTCTTCATATGCTACAATCAGTTTATATACCCGGAATGAGGTGATTAACATCCTACTGCAAATTTCCTAATTATTGTGCAATTTATGGCTTACTCCTACTGATTCATGATTTTTGTTCAGCCATATTCCAACAGCGAACAATAGCAGGTTTAAGGAAATCGACAATCACATATACAGTTTACTTAAAGGAATAATCAATAAGAGGAAAGAGGCAATTGAGGCAGGAGAAGCAACAAGGGCTGACTTGTTGGGCATACTCATGGATTCCAATTTGAAAGAAATCCAGCAAAATGGAAAGAATGCGAAACTTGGGATGGGTCTTCAAGAGGTGATTGATGAGTGCAAGTTATTCTACGTAGCCGGACAAGAGACAACTTCAGTATTGCTAGTATGGACATTAATCTTATTGAGCAAGCACCAAGATTGGCAAGAACGAGCGCGAGAAGAAGTCTTGCAAGCATTTGGGAACAATACACCTGACTTTGAAAGCTTAAACCATTTAAAGACGGTAAGTTGTATAATCTTCTAATGCCGGCATTTTGTAACTTCGCGTATAATCTGTACCTGAAGCATATCTGTTGCTTTAGGTAACCATGATACTATATGAGGTTCTCAGACTATATCCACCAGCAACTCAACTTAGTCGAAGAGTACTCAATGACACGAAGCTTGGAGAGTTATCACTTCCTGCTGGTGCGTTGATTAATTTCCAACTTGTCTTCCTTCACCAGGATAAGGAAATCTGGGGTGATGACACTGATGAATTCAGGCCAGATAGGTTCTCTGAAGGCATTTCAAAGGCAACAGGAGGTGTTGTCTCTTTCTTTCCCTTTGGGTGGGGACCAAGGATGTGCATAGGAGAAAAATTTGCCATTACTGAGGCCAAAATGGCTTTATCCATGATTCTTCAGCGATTTTCCTTCAAGCTTTCTTCATCCTATACTCATGCACCAATGACAGTTTTTTTCCTTGTACCCCAGCATGGTGCTCAGATCATTTTACAAAGGCTTTGAATACACAGTGGATGGACTAATTCAGATCATTTTTAGACTCTCACAACTTAAGCTTTAGCGCTGTAAGAGGGTTTGGCTTCCTACATTATGCTATGTTCCATTGTAATAAATAATTTCTCAAATATCCAAAGACAAAAGTCCTCTGCGAAAATGAATAATCTAATTTCTCATTTCAGGGTGTCTTCATTCTATGACAATTCAATGCTATGCTGCTCTATCAGAGTGAAGGCAGCTGTTTGGTTGTTTTCATCTTTCTTACCCTTGCTAGAAGGTACACGAATTTGAACATTTTGAGTTGAGAATCATATATATAGTCTTAGTTTTAGATACCCGAAACAAATGCTATGGATATTGGTTTACCAACTGAACAAGACATCCCTCTCTCTGTTTTGTTGCATAGATACACAAATATACTAGCACAAACATAATTGATATTCTACCTAAACATAATCTCAATTATTATTCTGATGTGGAAATTATATTATTTCCATATACCTCTAGTAGGTACAGTACTATTGTGAATACATGGATTTGAAAATCTAGAATGTTCGTCTAATACTGATCTTTTATCTAGTTTTCTTTCCAGTATACGTATAGGCAAGATACCATTTGGAATGACAGAGTTGAACAGATGAATTTTTGACACCGAATATTGGTGATAGTTATGGGCCTTATGGCAAGAAAACCTGTACGCGGCATTCAAGAACTCGAGCTTTGGTAGGTGTAGTAGGACTTCTGTGCAAGAACCGCACACAGTATGTCCTGAAAGAAGTAGAAGGGAATTGTGGAATGAGTTGTTCTACTTTGTTGGACTTTGCAACCAGGAAGCCAATGAGCCTAGATTTTATTTTAGCTCTATCTTTAGTGAAAAAGTGGGATTTTTTGTACTAATTGAAAGGTGGAAAGTGGGATTATGTGCTGTGCTGATGGCAGGGAAATAGACCGTGCACAAGGTTCTGTTTGGCATTTGATCAAACACAGGTCTTGTTTACTAGCTGTACAAGACCTGTGTTTGATAAAGAACAAGACTACTGTGCAGGAACAGAAACTGCTCACAGTTAAGCGAGCTGAGGTCAAACATTTGATAAACAACTTGGCTTATAATCATCTCTTGATAAGAAAATGACTTTAGGAGAGATCAATTTTGATACATATATCCGTTGTTTTGGTACTTATGCAATTTGGGCTGATTGTTGAAACTTTGTGAATTTAGTGCTAAAGCGAAATAGGGATGATGGTTAGTCTTATATTGTGTGCGCGCACACATATCCTTTAGTAAATTTGAGCTGTCTACATCAGATTTCAACCATTATCAATTGCCATATGACTCATCTGAGATGACATATTGAAACATGAGACCATGAATTCTAACATTAATCAGTAACCTTCCTGGAAATATATTATTTGGATGTTGATATTTTATAGTCAAAAAAGAGAAAAAGAAAAAGAGTAGTCGACTTTTCTTCCATGAGGACCCAATCAATCTTCTATTTCCTGTCTTTTCTTCCCCATAAATGGACCATTATTATACTAATGTACTACAATAAGATAATCAAGTATCAAATTACAGGAGAGTTGAGAATCAAATTGACAAAGAAAAAGAAATGGAAGTAATAACACTAAAACTAAGCTCAATTTTGATTTCATTAGTATGTATTGTTGTTATAGCAGGGTTAGTAAAAGCTCTGAACTGGGTATGGGTGAGGCCCAAGAAACTAGAGAAAAGGTTGAAACAACAGGGCTTCAATGGCAACTCTTACAGGTTCTTGGTTGGAGATCTGAAAGATTTCTCCTCGATGCGCACCAAGGCACTGGAAAAACCCATGGCTGGCTTCTCCAATGATTATCTCCCTCGTGTAGAACCTTCCCGCTATCAGCTCTTCACCAACTTTGGTATGTAAATCTATGCTCTACTTATTTTTTCTTTGTCGAGTTTGTATGCATGTTCTCGGTTCGTAGCATGAAATTTATGGCTTGATTTAGCTACTGATCATTGGTGAGAAAGTCTGTAGTTGTATTTTTTGACAAGTCACTCTTACAGAGTAATTTGAATTCCAGCTTGGCCAGGCAACAAGCCTAAGAGCTAGGACTACCTCAGTTTTGTAGATTTGATCCACTACTGTCTTTGTCCGGAAATAAGTCACTCTTATAGTGTATTTTGAATTACTAATGTGACTACTAATTTCAGATCAAAGGAGTGTTTATGAGGAAAATAGTGAACTTAATTTTCTTTGGTACTAATGCAGGCAAAGATTTTTTCATGTGGTTTGGCCCTAAACCGATGATAAACATCTCAAAGCCCGAGTTGATTAGAGAGGCATTAACAAAGATGCATGAATTTCAGAAGGTGAAGGCGAATCCCATTTTAGACAAGCTCTTCCCTGGGCTAGTGAGCTATGAGGGTGAGAAATGGGCAAAACACCGGAAGATGATCAACCCTGCTTTCCATATGGAGAAGTTGAAGGTGATTCCCTCAATACTCTGAAATTTTGATGTAGCTAGTACTCCGTTTTTAAGATCATATAACCAATTCAGCGATGCATAATTTTATTTGCATTATACGTGTAAGTCCTGTTATACGTACACCCATACATACCCTTGTTTAGAATTTCTACTCAATCTATGATGAACTTGAGTTCTCAGGTTCAGAGACAAGATGTTCTCATCATCTATTCTTTGGACTGTTGGAACTCCTAATAAGTTGGTTGTCTTAAATTTGATATGTGTTTGTTACAGCTTATGCTACCAGCTTTCTGTGACAGTTGTACTGACATGATCAGCAAATGGGAGAAGATAGTTCCTAATATAGGTTCCAGTGAGCTAGACATGTGGCCATATCTTACAACACTCACTTCTGATGCGATATCTAGAGCAGCATTTGGTAGTAACTATGAAGAGGGACAAAGAATATTTCAGCTTCTAAAGGAGCAAATTCATTTAGCTCTTCATATGCTACAATCAGTTTATATACCAGGATTGAGGTGATTTGCATCCTACTGCAACTTTCAGAATTATCAAGCAATTTAAGACTTACTCACCCTGATTCCTGTGATTTATGTTCAGCTATATTCCAACAGCTAATAATAGCAGGTTCAAGGTACTTGACAATCACATAGACACTCTACTGAGGGGAATCATCAATAAGAGGAAAGAGGCAATTGAGACGGGAGAAGTGACAAGGGATGACTTGTTGGGCATACTCATGGATTCCAATTTGAAGGAAATCCATTCAAATGGAAAAAATGAGAAGCTTGGCATGAGTCTTCAGGAGGTGATTGATGAGTGCAAGCTATTCTACACGGCTGGACAAGAGACAACTTCAGTACTACTAGTATGGACATTAATCTTGTTGAGCAAGCACCAAGATTGGCAAGTACGAGCCCGAGAGGAAGAACAATGCACCTAACTTTGAAGGCTTAAACCATTTGAAGACAGTAAGTTGAATATTCTTTCTCATGCTGGATTTTGTAACTTTGCATATAAGTAACAACTTGTACTTAAAGTATACATGTTGCTTTAGGTCACCATGATATTGTATGAGGTTCTCAGACTATATCCACCAACACCTCAATTTAGTCGAAGAATACACGAGGACACGAAGCTACGAGAGTTATCTCTTCCTGCTGGTGCGTTGATCAATTTCCAGCTTGTCCTCCTTCACCTGGATAAGGAAATCTGGGGTGATGACGCGGAAGAATTCAGGCCAGATAGGTTCTCTGACGGGATTTCAAAGGCAACAGGAGGGGTTGTCTCTTTCTTTCCCTTTGGTTGGGGACCAAGGGTGTGCTTAGGAGAAAAATTTGCCATTACTGAGGCTAAATTGGCTTTATCCATGATTCTTCAGAGATTTTCCTTCAAGCTTTCTCCATCCTATTCTCATGCACCAATGACAGTTTTTTTCCTTGTACCCCAGCATGGTGCTCACATCATTTTACAAAGGCTTTGAATACAAAGTGGATGGACTAATTCACATCATCTTTAGAGACTCACATCTTAAGTAGCTCATCATGGTCTAAGAGGGTTTGGCTTGCTACATTATGCTATGTTCCATTGTAATATATAGTTTCTCAAATATCCAAAGAGAAAAGGTTCTCTATGTGAAAATTAATAATATCAATTTTCTTTTCAGTGTGTTCATTCTAATACAGTAAAATTCAAGACCTTGCTGCTCTATCAGGGTGGTGGAAGCTGTTTAGTTGTTCTCATCTTTCTTACCCTTACTCGAAGAGTGGTTCCACTAATTTGAACATCTTGAGTTGAGGATCAGATCATAGTCTTAGTTTTAGATGCCTAAAATATACACAGTGAATATTATTATCCCAGCTGAACAAGACATCCTCGGTTTTGTTGCATAATTACACAAGATGCATACTATTTTCAATACATGAATTTGAAAAACCAGAATCTTCTTCATGCTGATCTTTTATATAGTTTTCTTACCAATATACATATAGGCAAGATATACCACTTGGAATGCCAGAGTTAAAATAGATGAATTTTTGACATCGAATATTGGTGACAGTTATGGCAAGAAAACCTTTTCGTGACATTCAAGCACCCGAGCATTGATAAGGCGCAATAGGACTACTGTTCTAGAACGATAATGCATGTGTTGCAACCCCAGCTACATCACACATTAGATATAGGTAAAGTAGTGCTAAACGCAAGATGAGCTATGGTTCAGTTTTCGCTCCTTTCACATCTAGGGTACTCGAATTTGGATGCTTTCAAGTTCAGGTTGAAAGTTAAAAGGTTTCAAACGCTGATGTATCTTTTCCCAATTGCAAATTCTCCTATGCAACTGTCTAGCAGTGAGATGAGTGAAAGTCACCCATAATAGCATAATGTAGCAAAAATATTGAAAAGTGGTCTATAGTACTCCCTAAGTTATCCTAAATCTATAAAATTAATCCTAAAATAGTTTAAAATCACCCCTAAAGTGGGTTGTGTCAGTGGTTGCACAAAATGGGTAAAATCACATCTAGGGTTCAATACAAGTCAATTTTAATTTCTGTTGGAATTTCTTACTAAATCTTGCATTATAACCTTTGAATTTTAATGGAACAGTATCCTAATTTTATTCAAACTTCTTTTTTTTTTTTAAAAAAAAAAAATCAGATCTAAATCTGTGCGTCATTATTCCGTATTCTAACCATGACCAAATCTTCCTGTTTTTAAATTGATAAAATATATTCGATATTATAATTCTTTTACCATTTCCTTAACAGTCAGCACCCTTATATCCATAGAAAATTGGTCACAAAACCCAGCAGACCTAAAACCCTTATTCTTCCCCACGACACATTGCCATGTATGTTTGTTGATGCACATTGAACATACAGGATGGCAAAAAGAACACTGATGGCAAATAGAAGGAAGGCGATCAAACAGAGGAGAACTCTTACTCCATCCTTAACAGAGTATGTACCGGTAGAGGTGTTGGACGATGTGCTTGCGAGGCTTCCCGTGAAAACATTGGTAAGGTTCGTTTGCGTTTCGAAAAACTGGCTTAATTTGATCACTAGCCCTAGTTTCATATCTATGCATCAAAATCGTTACAATAACAACCATAGAAAGAATAATATTTTTGTGTTGCAAACAAAAGTACACGGGGGACTAATCCTTACCAACGGTACTAGTGGAGTATTTTTTATCGACAAAAAATCTCTGCAAGTTGTCGAGATTGCGGCCGAAAAGCACAGCAGTTGGGTATATTTATATTGCTCTAGCCTTAATGGATTGATATTGATGCAACAGGTTAATGATTGGAAGAAACGAGAATTAATAGCATTGATACTATGGAACCCGTCTATTAGGAAGTGTTTACGGCTCCCTCTATGCCCCTTTACGCCTAATACATCGAAGCGTATTACGTATGTTCTAGGATTTTCCCGTTCTTGTAATGATTACAAGGTGCTCGCTCTCCAAAACTATTACCGCTATACTCGCAAAGCTCCATGCATTGCAGTTTATACACTCAGCGATGACTGTTGGAGGATAAAAAATATCAATATGAATGTAGATGGCCCTTCATGGTGGCATTGGCAATTACACACGGTGTTTCTCGTGTCTAATGGGGCCGTACACTGGCTAGGTGGTGATCCAGATAGGGAGCGATTCACCCATGTTCTTTCCTTCGACTTTGATGTCGAGGAATTTAGTTTTGTGGAATTGCCGGAGGAGGCAGGGGAGGTAAACGAAAAAATGATATTGTTTCTCTTACTCTTTGGTGAATCTGTTTCACTTTTCGGTATATCTGCTGCTCGGATATGCATATGGGTAATGGTTGAGGATGGTGGAAACAAGACGTGGACTAAGTCGTATGCAGGGGATTCTGGTTCGCTTAGCTATGAGCTCTTCAAAGATCACTTCTATAATTCTGATTCCAACATTTATCATGTTGAGAACAGCTTTATATTCCTGATAAAGACGAAGACGACTTTGTACACCTTTGATGTTAAGGATCGACAGCTGCAGAAGAATTCTCTTCCTGGATATCACATCGATACTTATGTAGAGAGCCTGGTGTTGGCAAGAGGATTTAAAGGACGGAAATTGACCTCCCTTCCATGAGAAGGCACAGAATGGAAATTTTTTTAAGAACATGTATTAGTAAAAATCATATGCTTAGGAGCTTGTTTATGGAATTAGGTTGTAAACTCATCCAAGAATAAGCTAAGTTCAAAAATATATGGCATTGATGTTTGTTCAGTTGCAAATTATCACTTAGAGTATATGCAATGGTTAATCCAATGTTTTATTTCTTGTCAATACTTTGACTAGAACTTTTGTCTGTCTTTCGGTATTTGATTTTTTCAACTTCTGTAAACTTCCTATTTGAGGCGTTCAGAAAATTTCTAGACTAGGCATGATAAGAATATCGAAACCTTGATTTACTCAGTAGACTAGGAGAATTGCATGATACTGTAAATACCTCCCTCATTAGCTTATGTAGTTAAAGTACTAGAAAAAATGAATCTCCACATTGTGCTTCTCATGAGCAACAATAACTCTCATCTCCTTAACCAACGTGGAATTGTTCACAAAACATGGGATACTTTTTGCCTCACCAAATATATCAAGGATGCTTGAGCTGTATAGGTTGTCCCTGATGCGTTGATGATTTGGTTTGAGAATCTCTGGTCTGGGAAGGAACCTTTGCCTGATCTTCTTAGCATCATCACCATATATAACTTGAGACCCCTGTATGATATATCCCTTATGTACACCTTTCAGTCCGCTTTCTCCTGGGGTGATTTTTGGTTAGTGTAATTGGTACAATTATTTGGCTTTGGCAAAGTAAGCATATAAGCTGCACAAAATTGCTAGTTGATCTAGAAGGTACCTAATGTAAATCTATCATGGTATCAGAAGTTTTTCTCCTACGGAATTCTATTCACCTGTGTACCAACATGACATTCTAGTTGTTCCCGGCCAATGTTCTTGCATGTTGCACTATATAAATGTTATATTTGGGCAACTTGATTTTCTGTTCAAATCATAGGACCTGCAGCACATGTTCAAGGCCAAAAATTCCGTATGTCATGGGTGGTTTCGGGTGTATTATATATCTGCATATAATTGCTGCTGCCGTGGGTGTTTGACTGTTTTCTTGCATTGTGCTGTTGGGTTTGTGGTGCCAATTTCCCTTCACAAATAAAAAAAGAGACCAGTTCCGGGTATGTAGTTGGACCGCTGCTACATTCATTGAGTTTTCTAATCTTGAAACTAAGACCGAGTCTGAGGCTGAAGAGGAGGTTCGGAAATACTAGTTTTCAGCCAGCGATAGAAGCGTCTTGGTTAACCTCACTAGCTAGGGCATATGATACTGTTTGTGTCTCCTTTCTTTTCTGCGTCATGCTCTTTGATAGTTGTCTAATTTTCACCATGTTCTTCTTGAGGGGATGCCGCATTGCGAACAGGGCGAAATAGCTTGTCATATGATTTTCAATTTTAATCTCTTGTCTCGAGCTACCACTACAATTACAACTAATTTTGCCGAAATATACATAGCCCTAATTTCAAATTAGAAATTTGAGCATGCCTTTGGCTTTGTTTTTGTAGTATTTATTTTTCATTTATGCCCTATTATTTTTAATTTAAAATCATACGTAAGTCGATTATAGAGTTCTATTACTCCTAAGTAGTAGGCCATTAACTATAATATAGCAGGTTCAAATGTCGGAAGGGGTCAAGTCAAGTGGAGCTAGCGAATGAGTAGCCCATTCACCAACTATAGTAGAGTAAGTATCTTACCTGCCTTTATTTAGGTTACCTAAAATAGTCGAAATAGGGATTATAGTTATGTTCTCTTCACTTTATTTTTTCTAAAACTTAATTCAGTTCAGTTCAGTGATTAGTTTCTAGAGTTTTATGAGATCTACAAAACCTCATCTATCAGAAGACATTGTTAGCACCTCAAAGAAGAATTAAAAATAAAAAATAAAGAAAAACCTGCTATATGGATTTAGGGTTGTGTGAAGGGAGATTATCAGAAGACATGCACTTGCCACCGGAGTTAGGGATGCTGATCCTCGCGAGACTTCCTGTAAGATCCGTTATGAGATTCCGGTGTGTATGCAAATCGTGGTGCTCTATCATCGATACCCCTGATTTTGATTCTATGCATCTTACCCATTCCAAGAAGATTCACCAACTAATAGTCCAGAGAGAAACTTCGGAAGGCGAGGTTCTGGAGATCATCAAAGTTGGTCCAGGTGGTAAGTTGGGGAAGTCTCCTAAAGAAATAAGGAAATTATATAATTCGGAAAAAGTAATTGGTTACACCGATGGTGTGGTATTTCTTAAGTTATCGTGTTACGAATTGGAATTGTGGAACCCTTTGGCGAGAAAATTTATGATAATCCCTATGTTCCCCCAACCCATTATGTGGAACATTGATAGTATTGGTTTCGGCTATGACCCTGCAAGTAACAACAATAATGTCAAGGTGGTGGTGATGCGCAAACATACCCAAGTGTCTGGTGTGGCAATTTTTGCATCGAGAGCTGGGATTTGGTGGAGCAAGAGTATTGGTCTAAAGGGCAACTGGCATTTCAAGGGGAACCCCGTTTTGTGCAACGGGGCTTTGCACTGGCTAGTTTATGATAGTGGTAACAAAGTGGACACATTGGCCACCCCTACACACATTGCTTCCTTTCACTTGGGAAGCGAGGCATTTAACTTAGTAGAACTGCCCAAGGACGAGGTTGGTAGAGTGGGAAATGTTAGATGTCATTTCCTTTTTGGGGGATCTATAGCGATCTTGGATGTTTCTCCTTTGCGTAGCTGCATATGGATAATGGACAATAATGGTGGTGAAGTTTCGTGGATTAAATGGTATTCAAAAGATTCGACTGCAAGTGCATTTGAGTTTTTTGAGAGTCACCGCTTTCCATTGATGATCAACAAGTTCTATATTGAGGAGAATAGTAAATTTTTCATGTTGCTTAAAGATAATGTTCTCAAGTCCTATAACTTGGAGAGTCAGCAAATAAAGGACTTGAAAACATCCTTCTCTTCAAAAATTACCTACATGGAACCTTATGTCGAGAGCTTGATGTTATGCAAAATAAAGAATCCATTTCCGCACTTTGGCGTCTGCCCTACAAGATTTTGTTGAAAAATAGACAGCTTATCAAAGAGCACGATGCAGAAAAGATTGGTTTCTGAAATACAGAAATACTGGTACCTTTTTTACTCCTTATCTTTTATTTTTTTGCCAGACACTGGTACCATTTGTCTAAGAGTTTCCAAATACTTTCATTGCATTTGCTTCAGTATTATGCATGTGGGATATCAAATTTGCAATTTAATGGGATGTGAAAGCTTATACTATAGTCTATACTTTAAAGATTAATAGTGTAATCTGTACCCTATATGGTCAATTTTTGTTAATTACAGATCTGGCAATCGATGGTCTGGGTGTTGTTAACATTTTGTTCTCTGACTTGAATTGCACTGTACTAAAATTCTCTGTTTTTACCCCCTGCCCTAGCCCCACCTACTTCTTTGGGGCTTGTTATGTTATGATTGTTGATGGTTTTTTCTTTGCGTGGCTGCGATAACATTGTGAAATCAATGGAAATCAGAGAAAGATTAAAGAGAAAAGGAAGAATGCGAAGCACAAAATTAACTCTCGTTTGATTGAGAGGATATTATTGATGTGTGAAATTCAGAGAACCAAAAATGAGGTCTGTTATGATCTGTACAAGTTTATATTAAACTCCTTGTTGATGAGAACACTAGAGGATAACATCTTACATTTCAGTTCCTTCTTTGATGAGTGAATATTATGTATTCTGTTTCCCGGGTTCACTTTCAAATTAGTGATTTATGATTGCCCAAAATTGATTTTGCCTACCAGATTTCCTTACCTGTCAGAGTTATTTGTGAGAGCATTAAACAGTTGTATGGTATACTGCTAATTTTGATTTGGTTGGATGATGCCTTGCGTCTGTGACTATACCCCCCTTGGATGTATATAAGGTGCGAAAAGAACATACTGAGGTGTCTTTATTTTGATCCGTCAACTTGTAAATGTGAAACTGCGAAACATGTAATTCGACAGAGAAACAAATCTAAGATATGCGAAACATGTGATTCTACAGAGAAACAAATCTAAGATATCCTAATTTATAATTTGCCAATTCTGTATCCGCAAGTTGAACCCCTGGGGTGATTTTTGGTTAGTGTAATCAGTAGTCAGTACAATTATTTGGCTTTGGCAAAGCAAGCACATAAGCTGCACAAAATTGCTAGCTGATGTAGAAGGTACCTAATGTAAATCTATCATAGTTATCAATCAGAAGTTTTTTCCCCAGCAGAATTCTATGCACCTGTGTGTACCGACATGACATTCTAGTTGTTCTCGGCCAATGTTCCTGCACTATGTAAATGTTATATTTGGGCAACTTGATTATCTGTTCAAATCATACGACCTGCAGCACATGTTCAGGGACTAGAATTCCCGTATGCCATGGGTGGTTTTGGGTATATTACTGCGTGTAATTGCTGCTGCCATGGGTGTTTGACTGTTCTCTTGTGCTGTTGGGTTTGCGGTGCCAACTTTCTTTTACGAATAACAGAAGAGACCAGTTCTGGGTAATCTAGCAACTAGTATGTGGTTGGACCACTGCTACATTGAGTTTGCAATCTTGAAACTAGGAGTGATGCTGAGGCTGAGGCTGAAGCTGAAGAGGAGGCTTGGAAATACTAGTTTTTAGCCAGCAACAGAAGCGTCTTGGTTAATCTCACTAGCTGTGGCATGTCCCCAAAGCGCAAAGATGGTACTGTTTGTGTGTGCTTTCTTTTCTGTGTCATGCTCTTTGATAGTTGTCAAATTTTCACCATGTTCTTCTTGAGGGAGATGCCCGCATTACGGACATGAATCCTATCTTCTGTACATACAAGACCAAGCTTTTCAGGTCCTCTAATCTCTGTCTCTCGAAATCATAGGACTTTAGACCGGCGTATTGAAATTTATTTTTGACTTGCACTGTACTAATATTCTCTGTTTATTTCAATATGATGTCCCGGCCCTCTCCACCTTGGCCAGCAATTGATAATAGATGGAGAAAGCTAATCATTGAATCTGACTCACAGCTTCCTGTGAACCTTCTCAACCACCAAAATAAGGGCAAGAACACCTTGGCTAACCTCCTCGAATTTTGCAGGGAGTACATGAAGCAACTGGAGGAAGTGAGAATACAACATGCTTTCAGGGAGTGTAATGCACTAGCTGACAAGTAACATCCTCGCAAAAAAAGCAGCACAAGAGAATAACTCTTTTTTTTTCTTTTTTCTTTTTTTGGGTAAACTAAAGTGCATCAAATAAATTTAAGATCCAATTACAGCACTCTTTTGATGTAATTGTTTACAGTTCTAGTATTAAGCCTGACTGTTTTGAGGCCTGGAGGGCTGATTCCACGGGAATGTTTCCCACGTCTTTGTAACAACTCTCTTATTTCTTAATTTAACTTAGCACTCCTGTTGTCAATTAACTTAGCACTCCTGTTGTTGTCAAATGTAAAAATGATTTGTATGATCTGTGACCAGTCGTACCATCCCTTTGGCTTACGAAGAGAGCCACAAGAACATAATCTGTTGTCTATAATCTGACATGTCTCCTTGTGAATGTCAATTGAGAAACACAGTTGCTCCACAGATAAAAGATACCAAATCTGTAGCAGAACAACTGAACCCGGCCCCTAGGTTAACTGCTCTGTATGCTGGGATAATTACTCATCATTGATTTGTATTAGTGCTACTATTATACTAGGAGAAAAGCCATTAAAATTATATTTCATGTCTTAATTGTAGTTATCAATCAGAAGTACTTATTCCCCATACAAAAAAACCCAGATTTGAATACCACTATACAAGAAACAATTTGGACTAAGAATTGTAAGGCCTTACCCTCAGAGAAGGGGCCCTTCCAGAAATTCTCGACGGCCAAGGTCAAGCCATGGCCGAAGAGGGGGTTTGGAAATAGTTTTCAACCAGCAATTGACGCGCCTCGGTTATTACCTCACTAGCTGCGTCATTGCCCCAAGCGCAAAGATAGGTAATCATGGTATTTTTCTTCTCATTTTAAAGCGACATGGAGTGCTTCTACTTTTTTCATTTGTCCATGTGGGACACAAAACCTCCTGAACAACTGAACATATTCAATTGTGAGGTTACTAATGTCTGATCCCCCCAAACTAAAAAAAAAGAGGTTACTAATGTTGACTTTGTGAATATGATATCTTTGCTAGCCTTTAAGTTTATGTTTAAACATTTGCAATATCAAGAATCAAACATTGGATTAATATTACCTTCATTCTTCAAACGCTTCCGTTTTCCTAGTAAATATATCAAAATTGACATCACTGAATAGAATAACTGTAAATATCCATCTCCTTAGGGTTGTTGATCTAATAATGGTATAGTATCCATCTCGTACCATGAGAGGTTTTTGGAGCTTGATCATGATCTACTCCATTTCATTAGTGTTATTTTTAGGTTGTGTTGTGCACCCTATAAAAAAAATGATATCAAAAACTAAACTTTCCTTTAAAATATAAAAAACATTTAACTAGCTTTGATGGAAGCCCCTAAAGGGTGCTTCTCCAAAAATAAACGTATGCCACTTAAATGCAGCGAGCACACGGTATTCTTTAGTAAAAGGCGAAAGAATAGTTCGCTCTGTGCTCACTGCGTGGCTGCGTGNTGAAGAATATTGCAGTGAACACAGATGGTTTTATACGAGCGGGGAACTGATGGTACACTTGTCAGTTTCGATGTGGTTCTTGATCTACTGTTACCACTTCTCTAAATTTTTAAAGTACTTTCTTCTTTTTTTTTTTTTTTTTTTTTGGTCAGAAAGAAGATTCATTCGTTTTACATCACAAAAGTATTACACTGTCTTGGATATACAACACCCTGCAGACCAGCCTCAGACTCAGTTTTACAGTAGTTTGGGCAAGAATTACGAGTTATTACGTCCCTATGCAAATGCCAAAACTCAAGTGCATGCTTTGCCAACTTGTCAGCTACTCTGTTTGTTTTCCCTAGTCTTGTGTTCAAAAATCACCTCCCTGAGCTGCTGCTGTAGCCTCCTGCAATCCATGATGATGTTGGAAAGGTTAGTTGCTATGTTTGTGGTGGATGACAGCATTTCCACCACCTGGCTACAATCCGAACTAATAACCACACGTCCCCATCTCTGCTCCACTGCATGTTGTAGCCCTCTTCTAATGCTTAGGAGCTCAGCTGTCAAAGCATCTTTAGTGTAGATCCCCTGTTGGTAGCTAGCAAACAACTGTCCTTGCTCATCACTAGCAATCCCTGCGATACCTGCAAACTTTGACAAAATAGAAAAAGCTGCATCCGTATTATGTTGGTAAAGAAAAGTAGAGCGAAAAATGAACTACGGCAAAACAATGGCAATGGAACTATCACCGTTTGATCCATATTTCAGTAGTACTTTAATTGTCTATTTTGCATCAATGGGATTAGGGAAGTTGTTGATTTTGGCTTTGGTACTTCAAGTAAAGATTTTAAGGTTTTGATTTTGCGGATTTTAAACTGGTTCATGAATATGATACCCATAGTCTTGCAGTTTGTGCAATGAACGCTGGGGTTTGGAAGACCAAGAGCATTGATCTAAAGGGTATATGATTCCCTTTAACAGTACAGTTTTAGTCCTATGGTTCAAGATATGAGTTAATAAGTTCAAATGTATTATTTGTGAGTAGCTTGCTCTGTTTGTGGGTATTTCAAGCTAATATGTTCAGTTTTAGAGGACTGTCGATATTCTGATTTTCTATGGAACGTTATTCTTGCCGTTCTCCATTTCTAGCTTAGATGTATTAACTCATTTCACTTGGGGAATGAGGCACTCAACTTTGTAAAACTCCTTGTTGATGAGACAGTAGAGGATAACATTTTACTACGGAGTACATTTTAGTTCATTCTTTGATGATGAGTGAAAATTATTTTTTCTGTTTTCTGGGTTCTCTTTTCAAATTAGTGATTTGCGATTGCCCAATATTGATTTTGCCTATCAGATTTCCTTGCCTGTCAGTGTGATTTGTGAGAGCATTAAAGAGTTCTACGCTATACTGTATTTTGATTTGGTTGGATGATGCCTTACATCTGTGATTATACCCCCCTTGGACCTATATAAGGTGCAAAAAGAACATACTGAGATATCTTTATTTTGATCCGTCAAATTGTAAATGTGAAACCGCGAAACATGTGATTCTGCAGAGAAACAAATCTAAGATATCTAATTTATAATTTGCCAATTCTGTAACCGCACAGTTGAACCCCTGGGGTGATTTCTGGTTGGTGTAGTCAGTAAAATTATTTGGCTTTGGCAAAGCAAGCATATAAGCTGCAAAAAATTGCTACCTGGTCTAGAAGGTACCTAATGTAAATCTATCATGGTTATCAATCAGAAGTTTTTCCCCAGCGGAATTCTATGCATCTGTGTGTACCGACATGACATTCTACTTGTTCTCGGCCAATGCTCTTGCACTATGTAAATGTTATATTTGGGCAACTTAATTATCTGTTCAAATCTTAGGACCTGCAGCATATGTTCAGGGACTAAAATTCCGTTTGCATGGGTGGTTTTTGGTATATTATCTGCATGTAATTGCTGCTGCCATGGGTGTTTGACTGTTCTCTTGTGCTGTTGGGTTTATAATTTGACATGCCTCCTTGTGAATCTCAATTGAGAAACAGTGTGTTACACAGATAAAAGATACCAAATCTGTAGCAGAACCACTGAACCCCTAGGTTAACTTCTCTGTACTCATCATTTTTGTATTAGTGCTACAACAGAAGTTTATCATAAGCATCCTTTCGCCCTGATATTACATTCTAAGATTGTTCCAAAGTAAATTGAACTCAGTTTTGTGGCACTTTATAAGACCATCTAATGTGCTAATTCTCCCATGCAGAAAGACTCAGACATGGAAAAATAGCAAAATAGCAATATACCATAAACATTTTGGACTAAGAATTGTAGGGCCTTACCCTCAGAGAAGGGGCCCTTCCAGAAATTCTCAACGGCCAAGGTCAAGCCCTGGCCAAAGAGGGGGTTTGGAAATAGTTTTCAACCAGCAATTGACGCGCCTCGGTTATTACCTCACTAGCTGCGTCATTGCCCCAAGCACAAAGATAAGTATTCCAGCAAAATTTCATCTCCTTTTAAGGTGAAGTGGTGTGCTCATGCTTCCTTTATTAGCCGATGTGGGACAACAAAACCTATTCATAACTCATTGATATCAAGTACTCCCTTCGTTACCAAGCCTCACCTTGTCTGTAGAACGGAGCAAGTAACAAAGTGAAATATGTGACCAGAACAAAATCAATTGTGAGGTTGCTAATGTCTGATCAGAACACAACCAAAAAGTACACTGAGTGAGAGAAGGGTGCATTTCATATCTTGTTGTTGTCTTTTAAGTGCATTAATTGAGCATAATAACTCAGGAAAGCCCATCAATTGTCTCATAACTGTGAAACACAACTGTCTCTGCTCGGAAACTCAAGTAACATGAGAGGTTTTCAGAGCTCAATCATGACTCTTTAGCTTCGTGTTATTTTTAGGTTTGTGCTGTGCATACTAATCAAAAAAGATGACAAATAACCAAATTATCCTTTAAAATACAAAAACATTGAACTAGCTTTGATAGAAGCCCCCACAAAGGTGCTTCTCCAAAAATAAACGTATGCCACTTAAATGCAGCGAGCACACGGTATTCTTTAGTAAAAGGCGAAAGAATAGTTCGCTATGTGCTCACTGCGTGGCTGCGTGAAGAATATCGCAGTGCACACAGAAGGCTTTATGCAAGCGGGGAACTGATTGTATGCTTGTTAGTTTCGATGCGGTTTTGAACTACTGTTGCCACTTCTCTGAATATTTTAACTACTTTCATAGCCCCTATTGTAGTATGTGGGGTATCAAAGTTGCAATTCTTTGGGATGTGAAAGCTGTTAGTCTATTCTAAACTCTAAAGATTAATCTACCAGTGATTGTAATCAATTTCGGTTAAGTACAGATCAAGCAACTGCACTTTAAGGATTGATAATTTTGTTATTTGATTTGACTACTAATATCTGTTTAACGGCCCTAAACATTCAATTTACTGCATTGATAATTTTGTTATTTGATTTGATAATCTACCAGTTATTTGATTATTTGATAATGGAGAATTTGGTGAGTAGTTTACTGTATGCAACCTTATATTCAATTTAACGTCCTACTCCATATAAGTATATGGTGAATACTGGATTTTCGTTAAAAAAACATGATGCCAAAAGGAATGGTATGATCAAATGTAGCATCCCTTTGGCTTATGAAAGGAGAAAAATAACACAATTCGTCATCTTTGAGTTTGGCATGCCTCCTTGTGAATGTCAATTGAGAAACGCGGTGAGTTTGACATGCCTCGCTCCTTATGAATGTCAATTGAGAAACACAGTCAGTTCAACCGATAAAGATGGCAGATCTTTAACACAACAGTTGAACCCCTAGGTTAGAGTAACTACTCTCCTTTGTCTGTATCCTGGGATAATGCTCATCATTTATTTGTATTAGTACTACTATAATACTAATTGGATAGGCCATTAATAATATTTGGCATTTCAATCTCATGGTTTCCATCAAGAAGTTCTAATTATCTTTGTGTACTGATAAATTGAACTCAGTTTTCTGGCTAGCACTTTTCCTTCTCTACTGCAATGGGTGATTTTAGCATATTTCAAAATTTTGGACTAAGAATTGTAGGACCAACCCTCGGAGAGGGGGCCCGTCCAGAAATTCTCAACGGCCAAGGTCAAGCCCTGGCCGAAGAGGGGGTTTGGAAATAATAAACTAATAACTAACCCTCCAATTTCATAAGTGTTTTTTCTAAGTTTGTGGTAGTGCACACTAATTAAATAATTTGTCAAATAATAATTAACCATACTTTATACCCTAAAATGCAAAAACATTTAACTAGCTTTGATAGAAGCCCCTAGAAGGGTGCTTCTCCAAAAATAAACGTATGCCACTTAAATGCAGCGAGCACACGGTATTCTTTAGTAAAAGGCGAAAGAATAGTTCGC
>BSSO01001189.1:0-25284 GCA_030267885.1 Mesembryanthemum crystallinum
AACAAATTAAGTGATGGTAAAATGGGAAGAAAAAAATGTCTAGGTGGCTATATTATGTGAAATGTAACATTTAAGGTGGTTATTTTAAAAAAGTTATAATAAAGGTGGTTAAACCCAATTCTTTCTAATAATAATAATAATAATAATAATAATAATAATAATAATAATAATAAATTAACATTAACTTAATTTAACTTGACTTGACTTGACTTAACTTAACTTAAATTAACTTTACTTAATTAGCTAAACTTATTGTGACTGAACTGAACTGAACTGATTGTGACTGAACTGAACTGAACTGAACTTATTGCGACTCTGAACTGAACTTATTGCGACTGAACTGAACTGAAACTTATCACAATAAGTTGAAAAGAACAGGCCCTAAGAGTTCAGTTAATTCTAAAGTTAGTTAAACTTCGATTACAGTGCCCTTCCATTAAATGAAACTATGTGTATTGTATAGTGAAATTAATAGGAGTAATAAATTATAAGGGTAATTTGTAAAATAAGCAACTAATTTTGGTTGGAATTGTAAAGTGATAAATAATTTGAGACAATAAAAGTCAGTTACAGCAACATATAGTTTGGATGTATGATATGTATTGAATTATTATTTAATGAATTTTTCTTTATCTTATTTTGATTATCAACATCCCAATAAAGTTGATAAATAGAATGAGCCCTTGTTATCGAAAATGCTCCATCCATAATTAATGTGGATGTAGCATATTAGTAAGGGATGGTCATGGCCTATGCTGGGCTGGCGTGCCTGGAGCTCTATTAGGCCCAGCCCTGGCCCATCCATTGCGTGCCGTGTCGCTTCTTCCCAAGGCTGCCTAGACGTGGCCAACGACCCATCTTGCGGTGCCTTTGTAATTTTCAAATTTTATATATTAGTATCATTTTTTTGTCGTTGCTGGAGCGTATGGTGCCGTGCGGTGCATATCCGTACCCAAACACACGGTTTTCCTGAAATTATGGCTCGAGACGGCCCATCATATCGTGTCACGTGCTGAGCCGTAATTCAAGTGTGCTAGTACCATCCCCATACCAAATTTGTACTTTGAGCCGTAACACCCACAAACCAGCACGACACATGGCCATCCCACGTATTGGTGAGTTGGTGACTAGTGAAGTGAGTGGAGCCCTACAATCCTCCCAAGCGGTCATTCCCAATCCCAATTGGCAAAGAGTCGACAGGATAGCGGCGTAATTTTGAAAAAAGATTCAAATCGAAGCTAAAACCCACCTCGATAATATCCAAGAGTGTTGCGTTTGACCCATTTTGTCCGAACCGATATCTTGAAAAAAACGTCACGAGACACAATCACACAAAGCGCGCAATCTGACCTCAAAATATCATTTTCAAACAACACACATAAAACAAAATAATAACAATAACATAATCAAAAAGTGAAAATCAAAATTCGATTCTGTAATAAAATAAAACCCTAAAAAATCCCTTCTTTCTTCAGCTCCCTACTGCCTACTTGCTTCTCTCTCTTCTTTCTCTCTCCTCCAAATTCAAATCCTGTCTTTAATTTCTTTCCCAAACTTCACTGATTCACCTCCCTTTTTTCCTTCTATCAATGTCAGATCTCTAAAATGCACCCTTTTGATTCTTTCCCTTTTTTAAAGAGTTTCAAATTTTGAGTTTGAATAGCACCGAAGACGCTCCTCCATTCATAGCTGTCCAGTCAACTTCACTCTCTTTCTTTTTCTGGATTTAACGCGACTTGGGTTCAGGTAATTTCACATTTTTGTTGTTTCTGTGAGATTTTTTGGGCTCAAATTTGGGTTTTTTTGATGTGGGTTTTTCTCTAGAACGCAAATTTGAAATGGGGTTCTTTGTCTTCTTGAGATGTCACTGGATTTGACTAGCTTCAAATTCTTGGTATTAACGTTAATGATTCAGAATATATGAATTTTCTTTCTTAGGGTAGCAAACGTAAAATGGGTTGTCACAATAGGCGCAGAGTAAATATATTTCAAATTTTTAGTATTTTTCAGAACATTAGGGGTTCAAAAGATATGATTTTTCGTTTTCTAGAACGCTAAATGATACTAGTTCAGTTACTCTTGTTGAATTCTTGGTACTATTCATAAACATTTCTAAGAGGGAAGTAAAATTATTCTTAATTTTTGGAGCAATTTTTTTCCTCGATCAGGTTCAATGGGTAGGAATTTGAGCCCTGCTTTACGCCAAGAGCTGGCAAATCTAAAGGATGCTGATAGTAGGAAATCTGCCATGATAGCACTGAAATCATATGTGAAAGATTTAGACCCGAAAGCGATACCGCTCTTTCTTGCTCAAGTTTCAGAGACCAAGGATGGTGGATTTTCAAGTGGGGAGTACACAATTTCCCTCTATGAAACTCTTGCTAGGGTACATGGTCCCAAAATTGTGTCGCAAATTGATAATATCATGTCTTCGATCATTAAGACTTTAACTACCAGTGGAGGGTCATTTCCCCTTCAGCAGGCATGTTCTAAGGTGGTTCCTGCAATTGCAAGATATGGGATTGAACCCACTACCCCAGAAGATAAGAAGCGACGAATGATTCACTCCCTTTGCAAACCTCTCTCGGATTCGCTTTTGTGTTCCCAAGAGAGTTTATCTTGTGGGGCTGCCCTTTGTTTGAAAGCCCTTGTGGATTGTGATAATTGGAGGTTTGCTTCTGATGAAATGGTGAATGAGGTTTGTCTAAAGCTTGCAAGTGCTTTGGAGGACAAACCCACCCAAACGAACTCTCATATGGGTTTGGTTATGTCTTTGGCGAAGCGTAATAGTCTTGTTGTTGAGGCTTATGCACGGTTGTTGATACATGCTGGGTTGCGTATCTTGAATTGTGGCCTAGCTGAGAAGAATTCGCAGAAACGTTTTTCTGCCATTCAGATGGTGCATTCTCTAATGAAGTGCTTGGACATCAGGAGTATTTTCTCAGAGTTGGAGTTGATCATTGAGGAGATGGAGAAATATCAATCTGATCAAATGCCCTTTATCAAGGGAGCTGCTTATGAAGCTTCAGTTACTGCTAAAAAATTACTGACAGAAAAAGGGTCAAAGATTGATTCTGATGTTATTTCTGGAAGCGGTTCTAACTTCAGTATGAGTGGTAATGGCCGTCGGAGGAGAAACTTTTCAAGCTCTGGTGAACGATCACCTGTATCTGGATCAACTTTTTCTGAATCACCCGAATCACAGACCCTTGATTCGTTTGCTGAATATGAGTCTTTCATGGAGTCACCAATTTCAACAACTCAAGGTTCATGTAATGTGAATCATCTGAGGAAAAATCTGAACAGGAAGCTTTGGAATCATGAAAATGGAGGTGTTGATATATCTCTCAAGGATGGGCTTTACGAAGAACTTGTCCGTGAATGCTCCAGATGTCATGCATCCTCTGAGCAAGATGAAGGTTCTGATACTAGGGGAGGTTATGTTAATGGATTTCCAGGGTTCTTGTTAGGAAGTTCAGCACATGGAGCACTGAGAAGCCAAACTCCCAGCCCTGAGGTAAATTTTCTTCATCTTTCAAAATGTTGATTATTGTAACATTTCTTGCCATTTGCATTTTAGGTGCTTTTGGCACATTATCACGTCCCTTGTCAACTAACAGTCTAATACACACTTGTATTAAACAAACCATATATGTTACTGCTGGACCTAGATTCTAGATTCATGTAGTAACATGCAAAGATTTTACCGTGTACTGTTTGCTAATTAAAGGTTTACTATTGAAATCTGATGATGTATATACTAAGGTGCTTTATATTGTTAGGACTGTATGCATCATGTTGGTGTGGCTTGGTTGTGAGTTCTTATAAGTATCAATATCTTACAACCATATCCATGGTTTGCGATAAATCTTTCAGCCGTTTGAAGGTTTGCCATGTTGCTTAGTATTGGGATATTGTCTCTGTAACCCGGAAAATGGAGGGGTTGGGGTTGAAAAATTTGAGATTCTGCTTGCATAGGGATAGTGCCAACTAATGAATATTTATGTAATAGTTTTTCAGAATTTTACCAGCTAAATATAGGAACAGCTTGAATGAGTTCTGTTAAGTATTGCTATGATCACTTGTGTGCTTAACTGACATGTACTTCGAATTTTTGGTGCTTCAGAGGACACGCTCTCAGATTAATGTTGATAACATCAAGATCTTTACTACTCCAAGAAAGCTCGTTCGCTCACTGCAGGATAATGAGAATTTAGACTACTCTGAGAATCAAACAAGAAGGCATAGAAGTCCATGCTCAGCCAAATATGAGTGGAGCCCTGTGGCAAAGCATGATCAAAATGGCCACTTAAGCAAAGTTAGGCAGAGAGATGCTACTAGTGATACAACGGATGAATGTGAAGAATTTCACACTGATTCTGAATCAGTGTCATCAACTGAAGATACTGCAACGATTACTACTGATGGGGAGATATTTGATGAGGTGTTTCAAAGAAGTGAAAGTGAATCCCAGAAGCTTGTGAAAAGATCTGTTCGAAAGACTAATATGTTTTTGCTCATCATATTGGTAATTTCTGTAGCTTTTGCTTCAGTGTTGTGGCTTGGTGATCAGGATGAAGGTCATCGCCTTGTTCCAACTTAGCTTTTAAGGATGTAGTATGATTTCTTATCATGGAAATCAGCTGTAGTATTGTAGAAAAAGACGCGCTTTGTACTCAAGTCAATCGAATTACAAAATTGTGTAATTTGTAGTTGTACCTACCTATGCAAGTAGCAATCTGATCTTTAGGAATTTTAAAGCATATTTCTTTAAGTCATTTATGTTACATTCGTTAGTCAAGGAAAGAGAACTTTCTTTCAGGCCCAGAATGAATCAATCAGATGATTTAAACCAACAATTTTACAACGAATGACAGCTTTTGGTGTTTTGACATTGAAAAAACAAGTTCTGCTGGTTGGTTCATATATCAATTATTGAAACTTCCACTTTTCAGGTGTTGCATCATCAACTCACATATCTGCTAAAAAGAAGGAAACATAAAACTATTCACATTACTTCGCAAAGCTGAACACAATTTCTTTTACTTGATGTCTTATTTATTTCTGATAGGTTATCATTTACAGAAAAGAAATCCTTGAGTGAAATTTTGAAGCTGCGGGTTTCAACTTTTTAGACATTTGGATTGTGTAAATGCTGTTCTGCTCTCCACAGTTGTTCAGGAGCTAATTCTATAGGCTTGAGAAGGGCTGATTGTCCGACACATATATAAGCATACTTACCATATTGCTCATGGCTTGAGCCTGGACTATACATATACACTTCCTCAAAGCCCTTCCTTCCAACGATGACTGAATTTCTTTTACCCTGTTGCAAAGCAAAATGATAGCATTCAGTTCAGTACACCTTTTTCTTTCCATGCAATGGGTTTTTAAGCTAGTTCGAGAAAGTGATAAGCACTTAAAGCATTGCTAATCAAAACACGAGATGAGAAAAAGGTAGATCTTTTCTTATAGTGCTGCACTTCTTTTTGTACTGATGTCAAAAGTTGTTTTGTCACAGATTCAGATGATATGTGGATGATTACCTACTCTCCTTATGTGAAATCATTTCCTTTTAGAACTTGAAAGCAGAACTGCAGAAAGAAGAGAAGAAGTTACCCTGTCTATAATTGTGAAGTTTTTAGGCGCGCTTGTGTATATCTTGCTCATTTGGTCGGTTAAATGCTTGTAGTTATCAATCTCTTCACCTTCGGTTTCCTCTTTGCTTTCTCTTTCATCGCTTTTGGCTGGGAAGAGCCCTTTGAATGGTGGAAATGCCCACACATTGCTGGAACCTGTTTCTTTGTTTTTTGACAAGTTGGGAGGTATTATGCTGAAATCTGAATTAAGTGGTGGTCTGTTGAAGAAATTCGACCCCTCTAATCCGAATGCATAAGTGGCATCTGGTGTGCTCACGTTCAAATGACTTAGAATAGAACCTGTCAGTTTGAGCTGTGAAGATTTCAAGTTTGAGACGCTAATAACTGAGATTAGCGTATCCTCTTTCAGAGTTAAGTCGTACTTCACTTCAATCTTCTTTTCAGAATCTCTGCTGATCATCTGTACCTGCATTGCACAATACACATATAATTGTTAGAAAGAAGTCATGTGACATATTGATTTAACTTTGATAGTTTGTGACCTAGTCAGGACCATACAAAGAAATGTAACGGTTCCTATGTATATTCACACTACTTGTTTGTTCATCTGAATTTTCAAGCTTGATTACTGCTGTATAAGATTAAGTTAACTGATGACATAAACACTGGTCCTACATTATTTTTTTTTTTATTTTTTTTTTTTCCTTTTTAGGATTGAAACACAGGTTCACTCTAAATTCATTGGGTCAGGACTAATCCCACTGCGGACCGGGCCACAAAAAGGTAAAGTTCATTTCAGGTGGGTAGAATACATATCTGGCAGATTGTCTCCTTTTATAAATCAGTACCCAATTCCAAAAGAACTAAAATTTGCAAATTACTCCTAACAACCAACATTGGGCAATGAAGCAACCAAAAAAAAAAGACATGATCTTTAACTCTGTATTGTTTAATAACGAAAGACAACAGCAAACCTGAATAGTTTCCTGGGGGCTTCCTTGGATGTCATTGAGAACCCAGCTAGAAGGAGACCACGAAAATCCATGATCATCTACACAATTCAAAGCCAAGGACACACCGCCTTGAATGACGGGCCGGCCGTCACCAACATCACCTTGGAAACTTCCACTCTCTGACACAGATGTATGCAGGACCTCGACGGTGCTGCCATGCCACATTTTGGGCTTGTAGGACGTGATCAGCCCACTCGGAAGCAAAAGGCTCGCGGCACTCCCATTCTCCATTACCATCTTGATCACATAGCTGGTGCCTAGCTCTGTGAAAGATACTCCATGGCTTCCAAATTCACTCTCCAAGTAGTTGACATTAAATGATGGTTGTGGTTGCGGTTGTGGTTGTGGTTGTGGTTGTGGATAGGAAATGGATGGGGAGGTTACTGATATTGGTGCAATGAGGTTTCTTGTATTAAAATTAAGACAGTGAGAAGGAAATGAGATGAGGGATTTTGTGGGTTTTGTGGTGGTTATTAATGAAGAACTGTTTGATGAGAAAAGAGAAGTGGAAGACATGGATGTGTTTTTGAGGTTGTTGGGTTCCTACTTCTTCATCTGAATAAAACCTGTTTAGACTTGAGGATTGGAAGGAAGAGTGTGAAGTGAAAGGAAAATAGGGAGAGAGAGAGAGAGAGAGAGACAAACACAGAGAGAGTTGAGGGTGGGTGGGGGGTCCACTTATCATCACTGGCTTTTGTAGTCATAGAAGCCTTACAGTAGGATAACATGTTGAGTTTGTTGACAGTAGATATTTGCACAATCAAGACAGCTTGATTGAGATTTTTCCTGCTAAGAATATTAATCCTTTGCAGACCACCACTCTTAATATTGATGGACAATTGGACATAGGAAAATCGGGTACAAACTAGAATTTTCTTTGTATTGTGTTTGTTCAAGGTTGCGTATCGGCCCTCCAAGATGTCCAGACCTGCTGGCCGTGGATCCAAACTGAGTACATCTGTAGCTATGATTTATCAGTCTCTAATAGTAATGAAAGTTGATGCGCAAAAGCGATTTATTCTTGTTCACTATATGCTGATTATGCGAAAAACAGAGCTCTTTTTTTGTCTGCTTTCACAAGACTTCATTTCACTGTTCTATATATAAAAAATCAAATGCGTTGTGGAATGTTCTTCGAATTGATGAGCTTATGTATAAATACTTACAACTTACATGGCATCAATATATCCATAAGTCACTTAAACAAGCTTGGACATAGTCATATAGAAGTGTACTCTATATGCCAAATTTCAAAGGGAAAGAACTAACCCTGCTATAAGCAAGACTAAAAGTAAAAATGGTCGAAATCTTTACAATGCATGTCATCAAAAGTCATTAGGTAAGGTTATCGTGCTCGATAACCTGTGCCCCTCTCCAGCCTTCTCCTGGGTTCACAGTCACTGGTACTAACATTGAAGCAGGACCAGTGCAGATAAAGTAATCTTTGCCATGTTTCTCAGAGAAGGATCCGGGGCTTGACACGTAGATGTCATCATAACCCAGTCGTATCACCCGAAAGACAAGCTCTCGCCCCTGAAAATCGAAACTAGGGGTTTCAAGAAACATATAACTGTGGACGAAGAATACATTAAAGCAATAAGCACTCTTAATGGTTACTCACTAAAGCTCAGTCCGATTCAACTAAATCATCTAGGGCTGAACGTGAATTGGATGAATAGTAACATGTGAGAGAAAAAGTAAGTTGTAGAACTGAAATGAGTCAAATGCTGCATGGAAACAACGAAATGAACTGGCACTTCTAGCAAGCCTAAATCCATATGATTTTAACCACTAGCATTGCTTATGAGAGACTTGTAAATTCAATAAAACTTTGAAAATTTCCTCCATTATGTGCTGTGACTGTGAGCATGATGGTGATTCGATTCTTGCTCTTCTGTATGAAAGAACACAGAAAATCTCCAAATTGCTTATAATACCTCATTATGCTTTCTTTATGTAAAGGCAATATTCTCATTGTTACCTGATCAACTGTCTCATATTTTGATGGCGTTGTTCTATAGAAGGCCTTGGATCTCTCTGACGGAGGAGCAGTGTAGACCCTGCTAAGCTTGTGCTTTAAAATGGTGATAGGCTCATTTTGTGTAGTCCATTGCCCAGGTTTACTAGGTTCAGGACTGGATGAGAACAAGCCGGGATCATCAGCTTTCATTGCCTCAACTGGAGAGAGAATCTCGAAAGGTGAAGACAGAGGAGGCTGGGAGATAAATGAGCAACCTTGAAGCCCTTGTATTGCTGTGCCTCCACGTTTTCCGAATTTTATATGGCTAAGTATGGCACTTGTGAGATTTACTGCCTTGCGACCATTGTTCTTCACTAAAACTGCTGATGCCATGCTCTCAGGATAGAGGGAAACAACATAGGTCAAGTCAAGTGCTCCACTGCTGCAACTCAATTCTACCTGGCAGAAAAAAAAATGGAAATGACTTAGCAAATTTTCTATTATCTCTGAACAAAAATTGAAGTGTTAAACTTCGGTGGTTTATATATTTAATTTCTTTTGCATTGGTCCAATAACTCTAGCTAGAGAAACTGAGAAGTTTTGCATGTGAAAAAGCATGGTCATAACTACTGAATGCTGGTGAAGTATGATTTTAGGTCTGCAAACAGCCGAACAGAATCTCGAGTGTCAAGTGAGTGACAAGCTACTAATATCCAATGCTATAACAACCAAGATCATTCACCAAAACGCATCTTTTGCATGATGAAAGAACGTTTGCAGTGTTGCAACTTTTTTTTGCATAATTGAGACTTGATGATGAACATGACGAAAGGACCCAATTTGGCAACTAGTTTGTCTTGGTAACAATTCAACCATAATCCAACTAACCAGCTTATACTACAATAACCCTTTGTGCATCTCACCAAGAGGGCGGTTTAAGGAGGGATAGATCATAGATGTATTTCTCAATAGTAAGTGAAATATATACTCCCTCTTGTGCGGAAATAATAGTCACACACTCACAATTTTACTACATATAGACATACTATCATCATTATGAATGTGGCATAAAGGACCCAGTTGGGATACTGGTCTCCTCTCATTCCTACCTCATAACCAATACAAAGTATTACTAACCAAAATTCTAAACTGACAACCGAAAATCCACAATGTAATCAGCACCCCTGGTATCCGTGATGCCCAACATGTCAAGCAATTCAATATCATAAAACAAAGAACTTCAGCAAAAACATGCAAACCAAGACCCAAAAACTGACATCCTTTTTGTGAGAATGAGCTGTAAGTTTTCAGACTGATTGAGAATGTGTTTCAGTTATACCTGCACAGCATCAAAAGAATCTGAATCAACATCTTTGACAGACCACTCAGCCCCAGAGAGCACTGACCCTTTCGCAGAAGCCGGTTCAGCTCTTCGAGCAAAAGGGTCAGGTTTCTTAGGAGCAGAAACTGGTTCAGTCACATCATTCAAGACCAAGCCAATGCCACCCTTGGCTCCAGCAGGAGAGAGAAGGGTGTACAAAACCTCTTCAAAGCCATCATCTTTCCAGTTCACTTTAGGCTTATATGAGGTGACATGGGCATTGGGTATTTGTAGCCTTAAAGAGCTACCATTTCTAACACTTAACTCAACTATAGGAACACTATTGTTAGCATCAGTTGATTCTAAGAATTTTATGCCTTTTCTTCCAAACTGGTCATTGAGAGACTCAATAGAGGTGGGGACTGATGCTGGGGATGAAATGGCTTTGCAGACTATGTTGGGTTTGAGGAGAGAGAAAGATAGAAGAGAGGCCATAGGTGTGATGATGATGATGAGGTGAGGCTCTTCATCCTTTGTTTTTTTTGTATTTCTGATTTCTCAAATGTTGATTTTTGTTATGTGGGGGTCACTTCCCTGTTTTTGGCTTCTTCCTTACCATCTTTTGTCCTTCCTAATCACTTGTCTTAGCGTCCTAGGCTCTCTTCATTTGATGTGTTTGTTCAGTTCAGCTAAGCCATAAATTGAACAACTTACAATTTCCAAGTAATTAGAACTTTCTGAAGTGAACCAAACGACTGATTATCTCTTTGTACTACACTCAAACACAAGCACTAGATTGAGCATCTAGAAACGCCTGATGCAGTCTCAATGGCATTTTAATCATTTAGCAAACTTGACAAACCTCACATTGTATAACTTCACCAATCCATTCAAGCAACTAAGGGTGCTATCATTTTAACTTTTTTTTTTTTTTTAAAAAAAAGGCAATTTGCCAAAACAAAATTTAACAATAATTACGAGCCCGTTTAGCCAAGCTTCTCCACATAAGTACTTATCCNACTATCTCAATTCAACTCCTTAAAAGTTAAAATGGAAGAGGAGCAGGTGATTAAAGAGTATATGTAATGGATAAATACTTCAAAGATTTGGTCAAACAGGCCCTAAGGTTCACTACTCAAGTTTGGGATAGATACGAGGCTAAAAAATTAACCTTTGCAATTCTGAAATAAATAGATAAAATGAAAACAGAAGTTAAAACAACACAAGTAATATGAGAAGAGAAGAATACTCAAAAACCGAGAACGCGAATCCATTAAGCTAAACATACTCTCATGTCTTGATATAACAGACTCTTAAGCTAAGTAATAAACCCAACCCTCAGAACTAACCACCAGTCATAAATTGCAAAATAGCATTACCAACTCTACTAAAAAGCTCTATTTTAAGGACACAAAAAAAAGAAAAAAAAAATAAAAGGAAAAAAAATAAAAAATGAAAGCACATCCACATATTCTTCCATATCATTTGTCTCCAAGAAAGTCCAAAGTCAACTGGAGCAAAACAAAGGAAGTCTAGTAACCCTATGACTAGCTAAACTAAGGCAAAACTAGGAACCAAGCTGGCTCTCTCACTCTGCCACCAAAAACTTGTGAAACTACCAGCCTCTGTAGGTGTCTTCCAAGAATCACACTCAGAAATTTAATTAACAAGCTGATGCAGTCTCATCTGTAGCACCATTCTTTGCTGCCTTGGCACCTTTGGCGACATCGGCAACAGACCTTGCTGCAGCATCCGGGTTCAGTTTCGACTGAATGTTAGACTCGTCGATGAAGCCTGCAGCTACATCTTTCAACAACTTCTCATCCCCGTTGCCATTCTCATGCTTCACCTGCATTCAGCGACACACATGTTCATTCAATAAGTAATACTCATTGCACCATTTATCCTAATATTCAAAAGCGTATCAAGCTTTCTCGCAAAAATGTTGTAACAATACGACAATACATCTACAAATGCAGCAGCACTTTCAGGAAAAGCTCAATACAAGGAGATTGATCTTTTAGAGTCCCATTTTATTATCGCAGTGATTTATGGGGAGGCAACTGCCCGGGACATAGACTATAAAAGTTCTGGGGGTGGGGACTGATATTTAGCACCAAAAGTTATCACTCCACTTTGTATATGAAATACATTTGGAGTGATTTTATCACAATTTGTAGTGCCAATATAAGAGTTGGTATAAGGACAAGGAGACTTGGTCATTTTAGGTACAAAGGATAGACAATCTTGCCTGTTTCTGGAAATGCAGTCTTTTGGCCTTCTTATCCTGCAAAGCTCGTTGTCTGGTCTCATAGAACTCAAAATCATCCAGAATACTGGTCTTGCTCAAATGAGACTTGAATATTTTAAGCACCTGGATTGCCTGCTCAAGTTTGACCTGCAGGGAACAGAGCACTTCACATTACAATGCATGCATAGTAGCAAGGGCAAGACAAAGAAGAAGACAATCGAAAGACGTCAAAAAAGACTTAGAGCTGAGGCTTCACCTCTTGTGTGTCTCTGCTATTTGTAACAGGCTTGTTCTCATTGTTTTCAAGTGTAATATGCTTCAATAAACTATTCGGTACATCCTTAACTATGTGCCACTTGACAGGAAAGCAACCAGTCCACTTGTCTTGTTGCCAGAAATCCATGCTCTTGTTGAAATCAACAGGACCAACCATCTCAGCCAGACCAACAAATTGTCCACTCGCATTCACCTAAAGGAAACACAAACAACATTAAAAACCAAGTACCAAGCTCCTAGATAATGCACCATCACAAAGAACAATACTTACAGAAAATAGCAAAAACACAGGGCAACCATCAGCCTTCCCTTGGGCTTCCTGATATGCTGCATCAAGCTTCTTGTTGCCGTTGGGGGTACTTGCCCAGACATTGTACTTGACGCTTTTATGGACATCATCCTCGCTATATGATTTGATGATAAAGAACTTAGCATCTGAGTAACTCTCGGGGAAATCTTCTTTGTTATATTGCTCCTTGTCCGGAATTACAGACAGATTCTCTTCTTTATTAGTTACCTTCGTAGTCAAATCCTGCCCCTTCACAGCCAACTTAACGGCCCCAAAACCCAGCTGGCTCTTCACATCCTTTGCTCTAGGTCCCTTGCTTAGCTCATTCAGACTATCCTTATTCTCATTCCCGTAATTAAAAAACGCACTGTTACGTCCTTTAGGTGTATATTTGTTATCAACCGCCCGCCAATTCTGCCAGGCTGACTTGGGATTGTAGTAGTTCAATCCAAATCCAGAACCACCACGGAAATTGTTTCCAAATTGACCATACATCTGATCGTTAAGGTGTGACCTGCCCACGAATCCAGCAGCTTGACCCATTCCAGAATTTATCCTCCGTTGGCCCTGTAAAAAAATGTCCCAACCAACTCAGTTTCCAAAAGCTGTAATACAGAGAAGAAAAGAAGAAAAAAAAAGAAAAAAAAGGAGGGCGGGGGGGAGTAGTTCTGCAACAATCGCCTAATGAGTAAAACACAAATATGATTTGAAAGTCGCCATGAGAAACATGTTTATTTTTATTACAACTCATTTGAAAGTCGCCTTGAGGTACAATTAACATGAAAAACTGAACAAAGACCAGAAGGAGAATAAGAAAAGACAAGAACCACCACAAGAAAGCGAACTTCAAAACACATTCTTGAAACCAGCCAAACTATATTCGACTAGCAAAAAACATCAAACTTGTTTATAAAATCATACAAACTAAAGAGGACACAGACAATTAAGCAGAGCAATATCAGAGAGTTGAGAACTAACAAGACAAATTCTTTGAGAATCAGACTACATAAACAGCAACTTGTTTCCCTTGGATGAACATAACTTGACACCTAATATAAGGGAACAGACACTCTGTGAGGTCTTTGCATATGATTCAAAAGATACCATGGGTCACGAATGTAACACTATTTACTTATCTTAACACCCCACAAGGAGGATCGATCAACTTTAGGTTTGCTACAAAGGCGAAGAGTGGTGAGGTTTTACTGTTTTAGGGGCTGATTACTTGAGCTAGCCAAAAGGTAAATACAACCTTCTCAATAGTATCTGCTCAAGCACTGGTGTGCCCAGGACAAAATGATTCAGGAAATTATGACAAGGAAACCAATAGTTGTCAAGAAAGATTTAAAATCCAAAAATGCTAAATAACTCCACTAACACCAGTGAAGTAACATCAGCAAAAGTACATATTTCTTAGGCTTAGTTTCATCCAAGTCTTCAATGAAGGAAAAGACAAGGACGTTCAAAGCTTAATGCTCATCCCATGCCTCAAAACACAGGCGGCACACCTTCCATCCCCTAAATCACTCAGCTAATACCAGTAACAACAAGTACCAGCGACCTTTTTCTTGGGCTCTGTTTGGACCAAGTCTTTAGTGAAGGAATAGGAATGTCGGTTGAAGCTTGATGATGATTCCATGCCTCATTAATAGGCCGACAGCCCGACACCTTCTACTGCCTTGCAGTCTCATTCTTTGAACTAGGGATATTACAAATTAGAACAATATAATACCAAGTTATTGATCCCTGCAAGTCACAACAGCATCTACATCCTTCAACCTTCCATGGATTGTGCAAGGCCCTAGAATCACAAACAAGGCATCCCCAGTTGTTTTTCCTGAAGTCAAGACCAACCACATGTTTTTGCCTCAAAACGCATAGGCTGCTGAGGACACCATCACTTATAAATAAGCATGCGTCCAATATCTTGGTTTAACTTCAATGTAATGGCAGCGCATCATTTTAATCGCACATTGGGATGGAGAAAAGCATAGCATGTAGTGAAAATGTCCACATAAGCAGCACTTTGTTCAGTGAAAAATAGGAACAAAGGCTGGGCAATGATGCAGCCAGATAGAAGTTGCCAACGAAAAAAAACAAATAACATTAGCTGAAACTGTGGGGTATGGAAACAGAAGAACTGCTAAATGGAGCTTGCTGCACACAGTATTTGAAGACAGCGAAATGGCTACAGTAGTGGTGGTGGTGCAAAGATCGAACAGAGCACCATTATAACCCCATGGTAGTGACCAATTCACCGACCTACCCATGAAGGTGAGCCATACCTGCTGCTGTCATCTTGCATCTCGGACCAATTTTCTGGTTGTACAGTTTACATGGATGCTCTTTTAGGAAATATCTCGATCCTAGATTTACAGTCCTCTTGCATCCCATCTCATCCTCTGTCCATTAACATTAGGCTCTCAACTTATTACTACGGCCAAATGTCAGCTATCAAAGTCCCAACATAAAAAAAAAAAAATATAAAAAAATAAAAAAAAAATAAAAAAATATAATTTCACTGTATAAATGCCATTAAACACAGTACAGTAGATTAAACACAGATAGCCGCAGCATTTGAAAATTTGATACTACGGTCAAGATCATGGGAATACCAATGCTTGATTCCTGTCACTTCACCTGTGGCTGCAAAGCCACAATCATCAAGCCATTGGATGTGGGCTGAAACCACAAATTTTCTTATTAGCATAAAATACGTCTAATGTGGGTACTATTTTTTAAAAAAAAAAAAAACAGAATTTTGAAGAAAAGATCAGTCTAATAAAACAAATGGGTTCAGAGCTGTATAGTCAAAACACAGGTCTTGTGACCTAGAAGTTGATCACACACCCCATATACAAAAAAGCTACAATACACCAAACANAATCATCTGGCTACCCAACAGACAACAAGTAATAAGAGTATACATGATCGGATCCAGTGCATTTTTAAAACACCACATATAAAATAAATAAATAAATATGACTTAAATAGAATCCCATGATTGTTTCATTTCAAAGCAAATACGCAATGCAAAATGAAAGCCACAGTATTTTCGACAAATTCCAAGATCAAATAAACTGGAAGTAGAGCCAAAAGATGCACAAAATTCTAATTGATCAAACTAATAAATGCCCACCTTCTTGCTGAAGAGCATCACAGATAAACAAACAACACAAGATAGTGACGTGTCACCTGCTGTCCTAAACATGACAAGTAGTAGATATAGCATTCCAAAAAGAATTTGAAAAATCTTCATGCAATAAAATCACAAATAAAGTTAAGATATAGAGCCTACTGTCATCCATTTTAACACATAAAGAAAAAGTAGGGATTTTGAATATGGAAACCAGCTGCAATTTCCTCCAAAATCCAAAAGATTAGTAGAAACAGGTTGTCACTTACTGAATGTACATCAACTCCATCCTGATTAAGGTATCTGTAATCATTCCACAAAAGAGAATCGTCATAACCTGCACACAAGTAACAGCCACGTGAACACCGAGTATGGCACAACTATTATGAGCAAACAGTAACAGGCTTGATAATCTCAAAAGAACTTCCAATTAGCCATAGAATTGATATTCCCAAAAGAAACTTCCAATTAGCCTAATATATAATTTGAGCTTCTCAATTTCTGCACAATATATAACATATTGAATTTGAAGAAAGTAGCAAATGCTTACTTTAAAGTCTTAAATAAGGAAACTTGCAGAAGTATCAAAACTTCAAACTAGTTCACAATGACATTGAGATGGTTGTGGCTTCAATTAACTATTGTGAGGTACAGACAGGAAGATTCTGAATACAGAGCAGTCTCAAATACACTAAAACCTTACCTCCATAATAATAGGCAGCCGACGGGTAACCGTTAGGTGGGTAGTACATGCCAACATTGGTAAAATCCTGGATGGGCATCGTGGACCGCTCATATGGCTTAGCCATGCTACTTATGGAGTTGCGTGAATCAATGGAACCAAACTGCAAAGGAAGTAAGCATCCAGCAAAGAGTTAATAGTAAATATTTTAGATTTCCGTTCCTTGAACTCTGTTACAATCACGTTGGCCCAAGGGATCGGTCGAGTTACTTCGGTGGTGGGGTAGGAGATTTATCTGCTCCCGTCCCGAGTTATCATATCGACCATAAAGAGAGCAAAAAAAAAAAAAAANAAAAAAAAAAAAAAAAGACCTGCTCCATTGATCAAGATTCATAACAAGCACTCACCTTCTTTGGTGCCTCATGAACTTCATGAGATTTGGGCTGAGATTCCAAAGATAGCTTCTGCAACAAATCTGCAGTGTCTGTGACATTGAAAATTATCGAACCACATAGTTCGATTAGCAACAGGGCAAAGGGCAGTCTCTATATAATCAATGAATATCAAGTCTCCACCAAATATTAATGATGAGATGCAGGCAAGAAAGATCCTCCAAATCAATAGCCAATGAAAAGAAATCGGCTAGCAAATCCAATACAGATAATTGCGAAAACAAATTCATGAACCAGGCACAACAGCAAGAAACTGACAAATTTCTAATACAAAAATGGAATAAATTATAGACATATTGATTTACAACCAAAAAAAAGGTCAAGAAATAACCAAAAATTGATTATTAACAGAAGACAAAGTTCCCATTATACCATTGGAAGGTGTGTTCAAAGTTGCCATGGTTAGTCTATGAGAGACAAAGAGCAAGGGTCCAAGAGTGAGGATCGAGAGGGTAGGTAGTCCAAGTGAGTACTGTTGCCTCTTCAAGAACTCTGCAAAAGCAAAGAATAGGTCATTTAATCACTCAAGAACTATTAGACACTAGCTTTACAACTATAACAAAGTAACCCTTATTTAGAGCTACTCACTCCACTTCTTAGTTCTTACTATGCAATTAAATTTCATGTGATGTTACATAGAGAAGAGTAATATGCATCCATATAAATGGTGATTAGCCAGCACATGTAACACAACCAAGCGAAAACATGTAACCGAAAACAATGCGATCTGCAACTTTACCTCATTCATCAATATCTTTGCTTTTTTATCAAAAAGAAGGCAGGCTGCGTCCAGATAGCACAGTATAATGTTTGCAAAAACAGTGTCAAATCATTTTGTATGAAGTCGAAAGCCATTATGCAATATATATGAAAGAAGTTTGTAGCTTAATCCAAATTCAACACTCCTAACAATTATAAGTAAGCAGAAGCAGTTTGATGAATAAAGTAATAAAAAAAAATTGCCGGTTCCAAATTGCTTAACATAAGCAGACAGGAAGATATGCAGTACCATAGTAAGGAACAGGCAAGATAGCCAATAACCTTACTATAAGAGAGTACAATCCCAAGCCAAAATACTCGGAATTTATCAACCTCATTTCATAACGATGAATATAATATCTATCTAGCATGAGAGAGGATGATCTAGCACATAAACACTCAACAGGTGGTCAAAACCAAAACAACAACACAAAATAATCAGCTTTCTTCCTCCATAATATTTTAATCCCAGTTAGGTACAGTGTCTAATTTCTCTCAAAATCTAAAATTTGACCATAGATCTTAAGCCAAAGATACAAACCCCAACAAAGTGTCACTCCAAGTGTAATACATCACATAGTCAGATGGTTGGTCGCCTATTTTCCCTCATGTCACCATAAACAACAAACATCAATAAACCCCAACTTCTTCAACAAGACACCACAATTCTCTCTCTCTTTTTCCCAACTTGACCAAAATCATTGATCCTTTTCAAACAAGCACCATCAAATCCTCGAGCTATAGCCCAAAAAGAAGCTGCTATAAAACACATCTGAATAACATATAAAACCAAAAGCAGCTTCCCATTTAGCTACAAGACAATTACTCCTTAACCCCATCAGAAAATTCTCTCTTTCCTACAACCCAGTACCAAAAAAAACAACAATTTCAGCTAAAACCCTTGCAGCAATCCATCAACCAAAACAATCATCAAGAAACAACAACTAGCGCTTAATAAACCACGTATTTGACAAAAAGCAGCTTCCATTTAGCTACAAGACAATCACTCCTTAACCCCATCAGAAAATTCTTTCTTTCCAGCAACCCAATACCAAAAAAAACAACAATTTCTGCTAAAACCCTTACCCCAATCAATCAACCAAATCAAACCACGAACCAACTAAAAACACCTAAACCTCAATAATAATCATCAAAAAAACAACAACTAAGGGTCAAAACCCCACGTATCTGATCAAAACCCTAAAACCCTAACTTTTCTTTGCTGGCGGCTAAAAACCTAGAACCAAAACCACAACACCACAAAATCAGATCCAAATCAATGGAATATGAAGAAGAAAGAAAGGTGAGCGTACCAGGAAAGAGAGATCCGTTGAGAGGAGAGAGAAAACGGTGGGGGGAGACTCGGAGCCTCTCTGTGTTGGCGGTTCAGAGAGAGGAGAGAGAAAGAGAGAGAGGCTTCGAGAATGGAATGGGGGTTGGAGAGAGAAAGAGAGAGAGAAAAGGGAGGGCTTTTGGCCGCCAAGAATTTTTGGGTTTGGGTTTTTGGACAAAGAGGAGAAATGCGGTGTCATGGCGGAAATTTAAAGCCCAAACGTCGACCCCTAGTTTCGATTTTTATTCGTTTTTTATTTTTAATAAAAATAATAATTCGACCGACGTTTACCTTATTCTCCATTTCCATCTCCACGTAGTAGACAAATAAAAAAAAAAAAAAATTACCAAAAGTTTTTTTTTTTTCCATTTTGTAGGAAGGTTTAATTTTCAACAAATAACTCATGAGAATTGCATTTTTAATCTTATTAATTAATTTTTTTTAAGTAAACCAATGACTACACAGTGTCAATTAATACTTTTCTACTCCTCAATTAATATGTGACTTTCGAATTATGAAATAAACAAAAATATATATAATAGAAACATGCGAAAAGTTACCTTACTTTAGAGAAGCAAACAAATTTTGCTGGTTGTATGGGTAATTGATAATGCAACGATGAAGAGTTGATCCTCTAGTTCACGCTTTTTTTCTCTTCCTCTTGAAATACTCAACTCAAGGAATTTTTTGTAGTTGGCTACAACTAATTCAAATCTGTTTTATCTGATAAAAAAAATTATAAGAAAATTTAAATATTCAGATTAAGAAAAAGTATTTGATTTGTTTCCTAAGTTGGAGATTAGTTTCCTATATTCATTTGTTTTAGAAAATGTATGCTTTTTATTTCCTTAGCGAAAGATTACTTTCCTATTCCCTCTTTTTTTTCTTTTTTCTTGCTTTTAACAAATAGATATTCCATGATTTCATGAATAGTCAAAGCTGGTCATAGGTCGTGCTCACGGTCAACCAATATCTGAAGCACGACACGGACTGGCAAGTCTCGTGCTCGTGTCGTGTTGTGACATTTCTAAAGCCAGGCACGTGCACGATTAGGTCGTGCCTACGACAAGGCATACTTTTTTAACTTCGTGGTTTTTTAATATAACAAACTTAATAACTAAAAAAACACTTGGATCAAGCCGCCAAAGTTGTGATTTTTCCACACAATTCAGGCACAGGCCCGGCACAAGGCAAAACCCATCAACCGTTGAGTTGGGTCGTCTTTCCCTCTTTCTTAGGGCGTGCTCATCAGGTGTAATCCCATTGTAGTGGATTGAGCAGCGTGCTTGTCCCGCCCATTGCTAGTTTTATGAATAGTGGAAAGAAAGCAAATGAGTGTTTGCCATATTTAACCACGATTCTCTATTGGATTCTGCTTGATTCTATTGTAATTGGTTATATAATTATATACATAGAATCTTATATGATTCAAATTATACAACTCTTTCGTTGGGATTTTGGATTTGAAATCCGCGATTTGAGACAATTTTTTAGTACATAAATTACTAAAAGTAATTGTATTTGGAATTGATCCAAATCCATGGATTTTCACAAAATAAAGGATCAGAGTTGGAGAATTTCATATGATAGTCCACCATCTTTTTCATTTAAACTTTTTTCTCTTTTCTTTCTTTCCCCCCTTAACTACTAAATTCTAAAGAACTATCATATTGTATATATCCATTTGTTTGATTTTCTAAATTAATAAAAAAAAAAAGGGACGAAAACGAAAAGAAGGGAATGGAAAGGAAGAGAGATGAAAAATAATAATTATCAATTCTGTTGTTTGGTTTAGTAGTAAGGAATTGAAAGAAAATGAGTCATTTTTCATACGTTTGCATATAGCAAATAAAAAAGAAAAACAGGTGGAACATACTCTTTCCAACTTACTGGCTTCTCAATTCAAATCCCATCGATTTTGTCAGAAAGTGAGATTAGAATATTAATAGCGACCATTTCCTGCCAATTTCTTTTTATTTTATTTCTTATCACTTTATTTTATCCAACCAAACATTGAAAGTTTCGGTGACTGACTTACTTTATTTTCCTAACTTTCACACCCAACCAAACAAGAAGTAAGTAGAAAGGCCAAAAACTTGAATAAAGTTCAAATTTTCAAATTCAGTCTCAAACACAACAAAGAGTTATTCGCTTCATTTTCCTTTGTCGGTTTTGAGTAACACTATTGCGCATCCATCTCAATGGTGAAACATCCCAATTTAAGGATGACAAAGAAATATTTAAGAGTGACAAATAAGTTTATGGGTGACATAAAACAATTAGGAATGACAAACAACCATTTAGGCATGTCATATAACAATTTAGAGGAGATAATCGCAATTTAAGGATGATATGTAATAGCTTGAATAGAGCATTTTTGGTTAGGGACTTATGAGTCCATCATTAACCCAGTGAGAAAAATTGGACAAAAAACCACTAGATGTAGAATAAAATAAAATAATAAAATAAATAAAAAGTAAGAGTAATAAAAGTACAAGGTAATGGGTGGCAAATTCATCTAATTTTTGAGAAAAAGCCTCACAATGTAACACAGAGTATCCAATCTAAGATTACTAATGCAACATTGATAGGTTAATTTCTAGGCCTTGCTTTGGTGTCCATTTGCTCCATTTTCGCCTTCTAATTGCACTATAATTGTCCCTTTTGAGATACTAACACAAGCTTATCATGGATAAACTTTTACTTGTCCCTTTTCATGTTGTTATGCCTTTTTGCAGGTAATCCACACCAATTTGGAAGGAGGAGGGAAATTTAGACTCAAGAAGGAGGCAAAAAGAAGGGCATTAGGGGCATGGGGTCGTTTTTGGGAGGCGTTTTCACAGAAAACGACCGTTTTGGCCCAGGGCAAGGGAAAACGGCCGTTTTCCCCGTGTCTCCCGTGAGACGTTGATCTTCTCTCCTCTCACCGAATGGCTTACACGTGCTCCTCGGTATTTAAGGACGATGACCTAAGGAATATGGGAGAGCAGCTTTTTGGGGCAGAAAAGAGAGGCTCCCTTCTTGCAAGCTTTCTAGAGAACATTTAAGGATTCTTAGTTTTTACTCTCTTTGGGAAAAAAATCAAGACTTTTTGAGTAATTAATTCTAGCTTAGCTTGGATTTGTGAGGATTTTACATTTGGTTGTAAGAATTCTCATCCTTATCTTTCTTTTAGTTCCTTTTGTGCTTCAATCTACTCTCTATGATGGATTTATTATTGAATGAAATGCTATTTTGTTTGACTCAATCCATGATTAGTGAGTGATTCTCTATGCTAGGATTGGTTTAAGCCCCAATCTATGTTAATCATGTGAAATTAACCCCCAATCCCTCTTTTGATCATTATTTTTCCTTGATCCAAGATTAGCACACCTAGTGTTTGACAAAATGCTTACCTACCCTTTTGTCTCATTTTAGATGTTTGTTATTCATTGAAAAATGGTGACAAGTATTGGATACGCTAATTCTTGGGCTTAGGGTTAGATTGCATGAAAATAGGTCTTACCCTTTGTGATTATAAAATTTACTACCTTGCTTAATGGGTTTGATCTTGTGAGTAATACCTAGAAATAGGGTTGTGAACTATGATTAGACACTTCTTATGCTTCGAAAGAAGGTAGGATATTTGTAGTAACCATCATCTAGGATTATTGATCAATTGGGGGTAATTAAGGGTTATCAAACATGATTAGCGGTTTTTCCCCTCCTGGCTCTTGTCTAATTTGACTTTAATTCCATCCTATTTCTTAGTTTGGTTGGTGTTCAATCCTTTGTTTTATTTAGTTCAATTGTTATCTTCTAATTCCATATTGATCTCGGTTTAGATCGCTTAGTCACTAATTGGTCGAGTGTTTAGCTTAGAATCCCCATGGAAACGAACTTTTTATTACTTCGACACCCGTGCGCTTGCAGGTCCATCAAACATCTCATCTTGGATTGGCTGGTAGCTAGACAAGGTTGTTTGGTACATTTTTGAGTAGCCAAACTCTCTCCACTACTAGCACAATTTTCTTTTGTTTATATTGCCTATATTAATAACTAGATAAAAAAGAAAGCAAAGCAAAAAGAAAAATAATTGATGTTTTCATTTTTTTTTTATTTTTTTTTTTTGAAAAGGCAAGATAACCAGGATTACATTCTATACTAAGAAGGTAATCCTAAGTGTTCAACACCAACAGACTGGTGAGTAACAACAGAAGAAACAAAAACTAAAAAGAAATTAAACTAAAGCTAAACAAAGATGCTAGATCTGCAAACAATTCTACATCTTCAACTGAATTGCTACTTCAATTGAAACAAAAACCAAAAAACATCTCCAGCAACAAGGAAGCAAAACAGCCGTCCGACCGCTCCCACAACGACCCAACTGGAAAGCCCCAATCAAAACGCCAAACGACCCACCTCCTCCACCATTCAGCAACACTTCCTCCACCAGCGACAACGGACGAGAAACTCGGCAGAAGCAGCATGCGCCTTAGGCCGTGCTTGGAAGTGAAAGGGCGAAAGAAGTAGAGAGGTAGGCAAAAAGCAAGACGACGAAGCACCGGGCCTAAGAAACTCACCGAAGGCAAACCCAAACAAGAGCACCACTGGTGAAGGCGAAGAACAGAGGGGACGGTGAAACGACCGAAATAGAAGCCAAACAACAACACTAACTGATTCTCTCTCCTCCGGCGACGGTGACGGCTAGGACAAGGTGCCGGAAACCACCTAGATCTGGGCTCAATCAAAGGATATCACCGGAGCAACCAAAGAATCAAGACAAGGAGGGCAAATCTCATCGCCAAAAGCACCGAAGGAACCCCCCAGTGACATCGAAACAGCAGCGGCGAGCCGTCGATTGAAGACGAGATCCAAAGAGGGACAAGTTGCTAAAGAAGAAACATAGCTAAAGGCACAAGAACTAGGTCATAACAATGGCGGTGGCTAAGAAAGAGATGGGGTAGCCATAATGAGGGGTGGCGGCTGAGCCTATTTGAGGCTTCAGTTAGGGTTTCTAAAAGGGAGGGTTTGTAGAGAGAAGGAGGAGCCTCTCTCTCTAGAACCCACATTGATGTTTTCATATCTTATATGCAAAATAGTAGTTAGTTAGTTCTTGAACTTGTGTGATGCATGGAAAATCTATCATGTAGTTTCAATTTATATCAATGGAAATATCATACTATTACATTTCCATTCTAGATATCTATACATGAGAATACCAAATACCTTGAAAATGAGAAAAATCATTAGATTTTTTGTTTTGTGACGATATAATTATTTAGGATCTCCTAATAAAAAAGCACGTCGTAATATGGTAATGGTATATATTTTTTAAAAATAGATAAGAAGGGATGAACCTCTATAAGACTCACATCTGAGTGTTAAAAAATTTAGTCAAATTCTAACTACATAAAGGAATCTCATTCAACCTTTAATAATCTTTCTCATAGACTCATGATCATAATATCAAGGTCCTCATGCAACTTTAATAATCCAAGATCCTATGTTTACTAAGTGATCATTTGTGTTAGAATGCACTCTAAGAGACATAAAAAAGAGTGGTATAATCGAGTCAACTCTTTAGGCTTTGATTCTTCTAATATAATATAATATGAGCAAAAACATACAAGTTGGTGATATAATGATAAGACACCCTTTTGTCTGAGTGGAAATTACTCAAGACTCAATTTGGATGTAAAAACTATACCAATCATTTATATTCCCTCTGTTCTCAAATGAAAGTGACGCTACACTATTCATCTCCCCACTTTAGAGGGAGATAAAGTTACCCAAATACCCTTAAAAAAGATAATTGTGACACTTTATACATGAATGATATGTAAGTGGACATTTTTGTCAAATTTGGAAATTTTATTGTACAAAAATATAAAGTGTAGCCTTGAGTCAAAAACGGATCAAAAATTCAAGCGTCACTTTCATTTGAGAACGGAGGTAGTATGATTTTACAAACTCCAACTCTTTCTTTTACTTTTTTTTTTTTTGACACTAGAAACTCCATCTCTTAGAACTTGAGCCCATTTTGTTCAAAAGCGAGCCTGGACAGGTAGCGGGCCAGGCCTCACATGAATTTTTGGCCCGTGGACTAGACCGAGGTAACGGGTCGGATTATTATAAATTCATCTAATCACCCTATCCATGTAGGCCGTCTCGCCCATGAACAGCTCTACTTGATCTACTCAATCAATTGAAACACTCACAAATTTGGTTAA
>BSSO01001190.1:0-25276 GCA_030267885.1 Mesembryanthemum crystallinum
ATCCCACCTTTCACTATAGTTGCACGAGACAGTCTCGGGTGGACGTCGTTACCTTCTCCATTAGATTTTAATGACGTACAAAGAAATCCAATTAAAAGAAAATGAAATAATAGTCAACGCCATGTTATAAAAATCTAACGGAGAAGGTAACGGCTTCCACCCGAGATCGTTTTGTGCAACTATAGTGAAAGGTGAGATTATTCTCTACAAATATGAAAGGTGGGATTATTTTCTGCAACTCGTTGAAAGGTTGGATTATTAGAAGCCAATTTCCTACAATGTATTAAAGTTTAGATTACCTAGTGGAATAAATCCACTTCATATTTTAGTTCATTTCAAATCGTTCAGTTTATCAACTTATTTTTTCTACCACATATTAAAAATGCTTTATATTCATTCAATTCAAAATTCAATTAAAGCCACTTTAATTCAGATCATTTCAATTTAAATAAACACATCATAACAAACTAATTTATGAACACATTGATTAACTGATCACATATTTGTTTTTGTTCAACTCGTTCATTAAACAAACCAAATAGAGTATATAATTAATTAAAGCTTCACCAACAATCCTTATCAAATATGAGGCCCAAACCAAGCTGTTGAAGATGAGCATCAAATATCAATCAATTCACTTGCATAATTATATACCCTAACGACGTGACTACTAATGGTCCATTGAGGTTGAATAAAACAATGAATTCTCTACTATACTATACTCTACTATACTCTAATCTAATCTAATCTAATCTAATCCAACACGTCCCACACACCATGCAATACAAAACCCCACGCAAATGCCGTAACATCAGCAACCTAACTGAAACTGGATTATCAGCCTTTAGCTCAATTGGTATTTAAGGTATCTTTCCCTTTAAAAGAGACTCAACTCTAATTCTTACTACTAGTATTTTATGTCTGGGAGAGAGGCTATAACCAATTTATGGCTATAATCAAGCCGAGTTGAACTGAGTCGAACCGAACCAAGTGTTGTTATGCTCATGTTTGGCTCGTTTATTAAATGAGTATCATAATATTATTTGTATTCGGCTTATTTATTATTGAGTAAACTTTGATTTGGTATGTTCACAAGCCGTTTACGAGTGTATCGACTCGTTTATAGATTTATAGGTATTAAAAGCACAAAATAATACACACAAGACGGCCAGGGGTGCTTGTACTTAGTTCTTTATTAAACGAGCATCGTACTGATACTCGTGCTAAACTCGTTTATTATCGAGCGAGCTTTAATCGAGTATGTTTGTGAGCCGCTCACAAACGTATCGACTCATTTACATCCTTACCCGCACTTTGTGGAATAGTTATGATTTATCGCATTTCCCTCTAATGGGTCATCAGGCTCATAAGTTGTAGGTTGATACTACTTGATAGTCAATCAGCCTGACCATTCCGCCAATCCTTACCTATTTGATAACCCAAAAGAAAAAAAAAAAAAAAAAAAAAAAATCAGCAAGTAAAATGAGGTGTGTATGAGGAGGGCCCCACACGCCACTTGTTTAAATATGGACCCACCCTCACAAGGACAGCCGCGTGGAGGAGAGAGAAATAGGAAGCCACAGTAGGGCCCCGTGAGCAGTAGTTGGTCCAAATGTTTGGATTTTGCCGCGCTGTAGTCAATACTTCAAATCCCCACCCCATTTCAAAACCCAGCTTCGGATTTTGTCTTTACCCCCCAATCACCCAGCTTCGGTCTTATCCGAACCTAAAACACTCATTCAAAACTCAGGTTCGGATATTTTCTGTACCCGAACCTAAGTCGTCATCTCTCACTGTGTAAATATGTAAGAATATGTAAGCAAAAATAATGTCCAAAACCAAACCTAACCTCCTTCTTCTACTCTGCTCTCTCTCTTCTCTCTTTCTCTCTCTCCTCTGGTCTCAACCATGGCGTTCAAACTGAAACTCTGGAAGTTTCTGGAATAACGCCGCACAGCGCTTCGATTCGAAACCCTAATTTACCATTCGGCGATTTCATTTCAGTTTCGACTCAAAATTTGAGCTCTTTGGCTATGGCTTCCGATTTGTGTGATGTTCAAGTTACACAGCTTTAGCTGCTGCTTGCTTTTGGTACTTTTCTGTTTCTCTTTCTTCATTTTGTTGATTTGCATGCTTGATTTTTAGGGCTGATTTTGCTGCTACTATAAACTACTAGGAGTACCATTTGAGAGTCAAACGAGAATGAAATTGAAATATGGTCGTCGATTTGTTCAATTGCATGCTTGATTTTTAGGGTTGATTTTTGCTGCTAAACGAGAATGAAACATGGTCGTCGATTTTATCTTTCTCTCTCTTGGTCATGGTTGCTCCACTTGCACTGCAGAGAGAGAGAGGGAGAGAGATTTTGAACTTTTGAATTCTTAAGAAAAGCAATTTTTGTGTGTGTATTAATTAAGTTACTTGCATTTAATTACTGTATGTTTCTTTCTTTGTGTTGCAGGTCATTTATAATCTTTAGAAACAAATTAATAAATAAATGAATAAAATTAAATGCTGAGCAACCACCTCAATCAAGTTCACATGCACCAGATGAATTAATTAAAATTAGTCGACTCTACATCTTCTTATCATTTTCCCAGACCCCATCCATCCAATCCATCCAATCCATCCCCTGTTTCTTCTTCAGATCTTCCCAATAACAAAAACAAGAAAATTCTCTTTTTATTTTCCTGATTTCCTTTCCCCACCACCACAAAAAAACCCAAAAACTCACTGGGTCCACCACTAATCTGCTTTATATTCATAATCAATCAATCATTTCTGAACTTTTTGGAGAATTTGAATTGAATCTCAAGAGTTTTGAATTGAGAAGAAAGAAGAAGAAAGTTGATGGGTACAGTTTCTGAGAGACCCACATCCTCATCTTCATCATCATCTGGCCGGGAAATTGATCCGCTGTTGAGGGATTTGAGTGAGAAAAAGCAGAGCTTTCGCCGGAATGTGGTGTCATTAGCGGCTGAGCTGAAGGAGGTCCGGACCCGCCTGTCTTTGCAGGAGCAATCATATGTCAAAGAAACCCTAACAAGACAGGCATGTTATTTGGATCTCAATATTTTATATGGGATATGCTATTTTCACTTTCTGAACTGTGAATTGAAATCATTTCATCTCTTTTTGTTTTTGTTCGGGTACTTTTAATTGTGGGTCCATTTGGGTCAGGTTATGAATTTGATTTGAATTTCAAAGTATAAAAATTGTGTTTTTTTTTTTTTTTTTTTTTCTTTTAATATAGGAAGCAGAGGCTAAGGCCAGGGGAATGGAGGAGGAAGTATATAGATTGCATAAAACCTTGGAGGAGAAAGATAAGCAATTACAGGCAACATCTTCTGATGCTGAAAAGGTATCACTCATCATATCTTTTTTTAGATTCTGCATTTATTTTAGGTTCTTGTTTGCCCATTTTGATTCTATAATTTGGGTGTTAAGAATGTGGAAAAGTTATGTGCTTAATTATGTTAATTTAGATTTGATATGGGTTAAGCTGTCTGGGATATGAATTTATTTTCATTTGCTGCTGTTCCGTGGCCCGTGGGTGTTTTGGTACATAATGGTTGGAGATGTAATCATCTCATCTTTTCAGGTCATCTTTTTGGCATTTGTCTATGTCTCTTTATGTTGGTTGCAAAAGCTAAATTGGCAAGTAGACATCCCTTCGGATTAAATTATTGTCTTACTTTGGTTTAGTTGTGGTGGTTTGAATGATTCTAGGGGTCATGTCTCTACTTTGAAGTGCGTATTGAAAATGTTCACTACATTTGAGAGTGGTGCCTTTCATTGTATTTGACATTTTGGAGCTATATAGATTTCCTCTTTATTCTTTTTCTTTCTAAACTATGATGCGAGAGATGCTTGATTATGGGGAATTTCTTTTTTATCCTAGCTTTTATGTTATGGAGCATACAAGACGAGGTCATGAACCGGTGAATCTTGATTGGAGAATTGGTCTTCTTTTTAGCTAGAAATGGACAAGCCCAAGTAGTAGTTAGTTTTCTTTTCAATGATGTAATAAGTGTTAAGCTGGAATTGCCTAGGTGGTTTGATTTGCACTTTGCACGATGTCATTGTCCTACAGAACTATGCATCTATAGAATATATCTACAATACATTTATCCCTGTGACAACTACCTCCAACAATGTCTCTAAACATTAGTAACTATTGTTTCTCTATTTGTGATGCTTGGCAGCTTGTACTTTAACTTTTTCATATGTTTTTCTGTTTTATCTGGACTTTTGTTTGTAGTTGTTTGAACTATTTTTGATATTAATGCATTTCATTTTACTTTCAACGAAAAAATGTTGGTTCTGAATCTAAAATGGGTTTCATATGCTAGACCAAATTACCAACATGACCATATTTATGCTTGAAGGTTTACTTGTGCTTTCGAGTAAGTTCTGCATCAATGGTTGAGAGCTCTCTTTCCTTTTTACTTAACTCCCCTTTTTTCTTTGGCTATTTCCTATCCTCCTACCTCTTGTTATAATCAAGATTCCCATGCCTTCGAGCTCAAGTGGTGTGATCATGCTGAGGATCAAGCATTATAAGATTTGTATAATAATGGTTTATATATATATATAATAACCCTATAATAAATTGAATTATGCAGTAATATATTAAATATGATACAAATTCATAAATAAAATATATTTTGTGAGAACTTGTATATGCCTTTGTAAATATATTGGTCATCAGTGCTTTCTCAGTTTCTTGGAGCTTGTTTATTCCATGAAATACTTGCTGAGAATTATTTTTTTTGTTGAAGGCTGAAGAAAGGGGCATTATGCTTTACAAGGCTTGGTTATTTAGGCATTTCTTTGTCTTTAGATTTAGCAAAAAGCAGTACCAATCTTGTATACAGATAAGAAATGAGAGCATCCAATTATACACCTCATCTTTATGACCCTACTTCCATAGAATTTATTAGAAGTCATTCATATGTTGTTATGTTAAACTTACAAGGAAACAATATCCATTTGACATCAGCAAGATTGTGTTTTAGATTGAGGATTAAGAAGGTGCATCATACATTTATATTGCACATCCGGTATCAGTTGCACATAAATCAGATTGTCTGCTTGTCATGAATGACGCTTTGGATGGACCAAGTTACAAATTCTGGTAACTTGGACTGCTCAACATTTTCAACTTTTATCGAGGATGTAATATCAGGTGGAATGTTATATAGCATTGTGGATTTGTGAAAGAAAGCCCCTTTTTATTGTGGACTTCCTCTGGTGTCTGTGCCTGTTATATAAGTTGTCAATCAACCAAGTAAAGTTTAAGCATTCCTCTTTCCATTTTGTGGTGCTTTCTCAGTCTGCCTTTAGAAGTAAAATCATTATCAATATCATTAAGACATTAACTCTGTCTCTCACAAGGCTTTTGCCTGGGTAGGGTAAGGGTGTCTCAAAACAGTACGTAGCTTTACTCTAGCTATATAGAAAGGCTGTTTTGATTAGACCTTTGTGGAATTCGTTTAATAGTTACAACTTCACAGAATATAAGAAACGCACTACTTTATTGACCCATTTTGATTTAATATTCTATTATCCGAAGCTGTAAAATTGCGAATAGTGACTCTTTTAGTGTCGTTAATGAACCTTTAGGTCACAAGGCATGAGGCTTGGATGTGTACTAATTTGACACTATGTTTAGGACCAAACACTCATTACTAAAAGCTGCTTCTACTCAGCTCTCTTTGTCTATAATCAGAAATTTGTGTTGTTTAACCCAATAGAAGAAGAATTTCGTGTTGAGAATCAAAAAAGATTTCGGGGGACAATATGACTGTTATGACTATGAGTTATCTACTTGACAAAAGATCCATACATGTAGAATTGTAGCATGGTATGAATTTATTGCATCAAGAGCAAGGATACTGAACCTGGTTGGATTTATATTTGGTTGCATTGGCTACTGCACAAGCTTTTTATACATCCCCACCAGGCGCCCCAAAAGGGGGAAAACAAAGACGAATCCAAAGAAGAGAGAATAGGGTCTGAACATCCACAATAGGGGTAGAAGAACAATTTGGAAAGGGAAGTAAAAGAAAGATCACTGACACTTGTGTCTGATTGGTTGAAAGATATTTACATGGAATATATGCATACAGAGCTTTACAGGCTATACCGCACAAATTCATTGATTCAGATCATGGAGTGATCAGTGATATAATTTTCTCAGGTTTCATCTTGTCAGTGTGTCATTCTTGTTATGCTAACTGCAAACTTTTATGGACTGCAGTACCTCAAAGACTTGGATGGTCTTAGAACTCAGCTCACCATTACAAAAGCTACAGCGGATGCAAGTGCTGCATCAGCCCAATCAGCCCAGATGAAATGTTTGGCTTTGCTGAAGGACCTAGATGAGAAGAATAATTCAATAAAGGAACACGAGGATCGTGTAAAGAGGCTTGCCGAGCAATTAGATAAATTACAGAAGGATCTTCAAGTGAGGGAGACTTCACAGAAACAACTGAAGGATGAAGTCCTCAGAGTTGAGCGTGATATCATGGAAGCTGTTGCAAAAGCTGGGATGAACAAAGATTGCGAGCTCAAGAAAATCTTGGATGAGGTCTCTCCAAAGAATTTTGAGAAGATGAATAGGCTTTTATCTGCAAAAGATGAGGAAATTTCTAAACTAAGGGATGAAATAAGAGTTCTGTCTACCCATTGGAAGCTAAAGACCAAGGAATTGGAAACTCAGGTATGTTACTATTACTTGCTTTAGAGTTACCTCTTAAGCTATACAGAATCATCATTGTTGGTTTATCATGATTAAAGTGTGATTCGTGAGCAGCTTGACAAACATCGGAAGGCTGATCAGGAGTTGAAGAAACGTGTTTTGAAGTTAGAGTTCTGTCTCCAAGAAGCTCGTTCTCAAACAAGAAAGCTCCAGAGGGTAATCCAGACTATCTTTACATAGAAACAAAATTAGTATGAAGTTTCGGATCTCATTGCATGCACTAAAATCAAACACATGCATCTTGTCTGTTTGAATGGTTTCATGTTTCTGATAACTGATGTTCATTCATCTTTACTTCTTTGTTCCTTACTCCTTCCTATTTACAGTGATTATCTGTTCTGATCCATTTCAATTGACTGTCCTAAATACCCATTACTGCTCCGTGCATTCAATGTGTTTTTCCACTAAACTCGATCATTATTAGTTCATTTTCAGTTTTCTTAATACAAATTTAACTAAGATAATGAATCTGTAATGTTTTTTTTTTTTTCCTTTTTCCTTTTTGGGGAAAATGGGTGGGAGTTAAAAATCTTCTTCAGCCACAGCAGGAAATATCATGCCTTCTCAAAATGGAGGGGAGGGGGTTGGAATAAAAATAAAGCAAGAGGTCACACGGCTGTAAGGGTAGAAATAAGGATTTCTCTGGGGAAAAGAGAAACATGTATCATCCCTTGAGCATCCACTGAGATTAAAAGGTCTCAAGATCATAGCATGTACTTCTGTTTGGTTTAAATGCTGAAAAAAACCTGCATATATTCATTATTCATATTTTGAGTGCTTTAGTATCTTGTTATATATTCATATTGACATGTTATCTTTCTTACTCTAACTCATAACAGATGGGGGAGCGAAGGGACAAGGCGATCAAAGAACTTAGAGATCAGTTATCAACGAAGCAACAGGGTACAGCTGAAAGTGGTGAGAAACAGAAGTTCTGGGAAAGCTCCAATTTCAAGGTCATAGTCTCCATGTCCATGTTAGTCTTGGTGGTCTTCTCGAGGCGGTAAATTGTTTTTTGTTAATAATGGAGCATTCTGTAGAATATGAGGAACATCTTAGTAGGAATCCAGCTTAGAATTATTAGGTTAGAGCTGCAGAGCCACATCTTCTGTATCAAAACATCTCTTCCCCCCTCCGTTTCACTATTAGTAGCATCGGCGAAGAACCCTTTTTTTGTGGACGTCGCAATGAGTAGAACATCTAAAACTAGAATATGTAATCACATGAATGTACAGCTTTAGAGTTCTAGATATCACAGTAGGAAGAATTTCTACAGAATGAATGATGAATTCTTGTTCTTCCCTTCTACTGTATTACCTTGTACTGTTCCCTGAAATAATTCAGGAGTTACATATATGCTGTGAATATCTGATAGGGTATGAAGTACAGACCTCGGATACGTGCTGTGTTGTTTGGTAAATTAACTTTGGTAAATTAACTCACGGACGCGACACGTGCTGTGTTGTTTGGTAAATTAACTCACGGACATGTGGTAAATTAACTCACGGACACGATACGACATGACACCAACATCTTTGGCACAACACATGGACATGATACTGCACCAATATCTTTGGCACAATACACGACAGTAATAGGCTTTTTATCTTTTTATAATTGGCGCTTTTCCGTGTCTCTTATTATGTCTATATTCATATCCATGCAACCTAATTGATATGTTGAGGTAACATATTAATTTCAAAAAGTCAAGGAGTTTGGTAACAATAATACAGCTGTTTTCCACCTAATTTGCAATTACAATTTACAAATGTGGTATCCAAAGGTTTCTAAATTACTGGAATGGGCCCATGTTCATGAACCGTTTATGCTATAGTAGTAGACAATTTTGATTTGGTAATAATGATCTCTAACAAGAAGTCGCAATGGTCACTATATGTCTTTTACTACCGTTGATTGAGACCTTAATTAAGATGTAGTTATCTTGTAGCATTATTGTATATAGCTAATTGTGGTGCATAAAAATAGGATAAAAGAATCGTTATCTTATATTTAGAGCATGTGATAATTGATCACTACCTTTGGTTGGCATTGTGCACCCTTTAGCAGTTTAGGTATGGATTTCAATTGCTAATGTAAGGTTGGTTGTCCCACCTCAAAAATTGTGATGCAAAAGTATATCCGTCGTTATGTCCCGCTCCCACCCAAATACTCCAGTCCCTTTGTTGTCTACCATTCATCATCCAACTGAGGAACTCAAATCTATTACAGGATCGTTTTGTGGTCGAAATTGGATGGTTTTTCTACTAACTTTGAGTCGTGTTAGAGGCATTTCAGGACGCAGTTGGAGCTGATCATGGACGGGCATGCCCTTTGAAATGAGCAGATTATCTTGGTGAACTTACAGATCTGGCTTATTAGGCATTAGCCTGGTCCACAGACGAAATTCAGGTAAAAACTGGGCAATTAGCCAAATATAAGGTAAAAACTGGTGAACAATAAGATAAAAATAACCATGATTTGGGATTTATTCAGCAGCTGAATTCAGAAACCAAATACTTAAAGCTGTTGGGGTTACTTCTTCAGTGCTAATCATAGCTGGGTAATTACTAATTACTTCAAACTAGTTACAGTTACTCCCAACACTTCACATCATTCTAGTATGGTAACATGTCTTCCACAAGAAAATATGTACTGTAATTACATGTTTAGAGGACATTGATACTGAAGGGTGCAATATTAGGACTACAAAGCAACTATACTAAAATTAATTCAGAGGATTGCTACAGCTATGTGATGCGGGTAGTCCAATCACCTGGACAAGTGAAATGCTATGTCAAAATAATTCTGTGTTTCATCTGACACAAAAACTTGTATGAGGCGGCCTCATACATGAGGCCTGGTACCTTGAAGAAGAAAAAATGGTACCACTTTTTCTTCTTCAAGGTACCAGGCCTCATGTATGAGACCACCTCATACAAGAATAATTGTTCATCTGAAGAATTCTGGTATAAATGTATTACGTCATCTAGATAAACATGACAATACAAGAAGGAACTCTGAACAGCTAATACAGTCTCATGAATCTATATAAGCATGATTTCCTTTATACATGTCTACTCTCGTGACTGCGCATCTAACTAGTCCTACACCAAATCATATATATAGATAACTCTCTTTCCTAAAACTTGCACTCATTTAACCAAGGCCGAAATTTGATTAAGAAAAGTGATCTTATAGCTTGGTATTTTTGAGCGCAAAACTTTTAAATAACCTCGCTAATGTAACTCACGCCACTGAAGATTTGTACAAGGGCATATGTTTTCTTTTACCAGCTAAGATTCTGATCTCGTTGCTTACTTGTTTGCGGAAGCTCAAAATTCATATGCTCTGAAGCAGCTTTCCTGCGGTGAAGGAAGCTACCAAGATGATGAAGCCGATGACAGGTTGCAAAGCAGTTGAACCTGCCGGCACAGAGTTACCAGTTGGAGGTGAATCAGGCCCATAAAATGCAGGGGAACCTGAACCTGAACCTGGGAAGTTTGTGTTGAACAATGGAGGTGGGGAATCATTACCGCTGCAAAGAGAGCAAAAACAAAAGAATAAGAAGCTGATAATGGTATCATCACCGTTGGCTGACAAGAGATAAGAAACTCTGACAATTATAAAGTTTTTCCTTGTAAAGTGTAAACTATCTAAAGATTAGGGTAGGTACAAACCATTTGAAATCCAATTCTTCATGTTTAGGAAGTTAACTACCTATCAAAGGTTAATATCAGAAAAATCATGATATGGTTGAGTGTATGTATTTAGTTTAAAGTTGATTCTGCCTCATTAGAGGTGTCATTTCGGAATATTTAAGCAACGAATGTGGTGGATCAAGTCAAGAATAGGTTGTGTGCAAAGGCAGAGCAAAGAGAGGCAGTGTTGAGTGGAACATGGCAGGATTGTGTTGAGGAACACGGCTGTGGCAGGCCTCAGAACTTTTCCCTTGGTCAGAATGTTTATATGGGTGATCTGTGTTGATCAACACGGCTATGTTTGTGCCCGATTTGCCATGGTGCGTGAGCTTCTTATTTTTGCACGGTTTCCTAATTCCAGTTGGTCTAAGGTCCGAGTATATGCCTATTTATATCCACGAGACATAAGTTTATTATTCAAAACTTGAGAGCAAAGAGAGCCTTCGAGATTGAGACAGACAAATTAAGAGTGATTATTAGCGTTGTAATCTCCTTAGTTTAAGTGAATTATACTCTTCTTCTACCAGTGGTTTTTCAACGATTTGGGGTTTTTCACATTAATCTTGCACCTCATTTGTTGTTTTCCATATGTTAAGTTTCTCATACAATACTATTTATCTTGATTCAATCACTTCTAGAGGATTAATTTCCTAACAAAATCTTTTCCTCCTGTCACTCACTCACTCCTACTGTCCTACAACTTGACAGTTCTTTGCAAGAAGAGGTTTGCTCTGAACAAGAGCAGCAAAACATAGGTATAAAAGAGGTGATTTCTACCAAGAAAAACCTTGAAAAATACAAGTCCTTACCCAAATCCTGCAAAACCAGGTGCTGATCCGGTCGCCCCAGAAGTGGATGACGTTGTTGCTGGTGGATTCGTCGATGTAGGAGTAGCTGCCTGTGTTGCTGAAGATGGGTAAATGCAAGAACCAGAGCCTGCACAAATGCACAGAAACCCAGATTCCAAATCTCAGATTAGGATCACTTAAAACATACTACAGAGTTTTAACAAAATCACAAATTCATCAAAAACCCAGCTGAACTTACTAGGATTAGTGTTCACTGTCATTGCAACTCCCCCAAAATCACAGCTAGTAGCCACAGGATTCTTCTGAAAGTAGCTATTAAAAGCATAGGAAGCATGATTCTCAAGACTATTAGGATTATAACAACTACCCCCTTCTTGTATTGTTGAACAATCAGCACCTCCAATCCCACAAGCATAATCTAGAGCTGATTGAAGGGTACTCTCTGGTGACCCGGACCGTGCTATGCACCATGTCTGACCTGAAGTTATTGGGGCACTTGTTGTGGGTTCGGTTGATGGGCTCGTCACCGGAATATCCCCTCCTGGGTTCGGAACATCACCTTCCGAAGCCGGAGGTGGGTCCGAGGTGACTGGATCGGTGACCGGTGCAGCAGGGTTGGTGACCGGGGCAGCAGGGTTGGTGATGGGCACAACTGGGGTGGTTGATGATGGGACTGTGGTTACTGGGGTGGGCAAAGGGTTTTCAGGAGTTACTGGTGTGGGGTTTGAAGCTGGGACTGTGATTATTGTAGGTGTTGGGGTATATGGTGGGAAGTTTGCTGGGTTTGTTGTGGGTGTTGTGTCATCTAATTTTCTCTCTACATTCAGTAGTTTTCTACCTTGTGATGATGATGAATAAGAACAAGAAGATGCCCATGTTCCTGCAGGTGAGTAATCATCTATGCATTAGGTGACCGACAATGGCGACGACAACTACAACCACGAGTACAAAAACCCAGATGAACCCTGCCAAAGATAGGGCAAAGTTCATCTGGGTCGAGCTAAGATCCTCTCCATTGCACTGGGGAGTCGGTGCACTGGAGAGGATCCTATCCTGGATATAGGGAGATCAAGATGTACGCAGTCTTAATACAAGTTCGAAATCTAAACTTAGGATTAATAGTAGGAAGTAAAACTTACCAGAAATGAAGATGCAATGAGTGGACAGGATCAAGAAGATGGGGAAGCACAGTGACTTTACTGTAGCCATGGGAATGGGTGGGGAGGGTTTTGGTGGGTTTTGGAAGAGACCCAAATGGGTTTTTCTCTATGCTTTATAAAAATGTTGATTGACAACAACAACAACAACCCATTTGAAGTACAGAATATGAAAATGAAAGGTGAATAGTGTGCATAAATCAGAGAAAGAGTGGGAAAAAGGAGGAGAAGAAGAAAGTAGTTTAAAGTGAAAGGAGTCTACAAAATGTAAGATATGTTTGGTGCAATTTGGTGAATAAAAAAGGGTTAAATTTGCTTTGTCAGAAAAAAGAAAATTGAGGGTGCATGTTCCATTGGCTAAACAATCAGCATTTCTAGAATCAAAAACAGGCCATTATGTATTTTCTTTATCCTGCTTTAAAAAAGATAATTAGATGAGAACATGAAAAAAAGGAAATCTGACATGGGTTAGTGGAAAGCTGATGCTCAAGTGCTGATATTCATATGCTGATGTGCATGTTCAACAAGAGGCAATGGTTGATTGAATACAATACACGTGCAAGTGATGGGAATTCTCTACACAGTGGTAATTTTCATGAAAATGGCATGCCAGACAGACAGTTACCACTCTGTTTCTGGATAATTGTAACTTGTGAAAGACAGATTTCATGTGTAAACTTCAACTGCAGTGGCTTTTGTTATGGGAAGTAGGAAACCATGAAGGGTGATCCAAACAAGTTTTGTTGGAAATTGGAGAATTTAGCATACATGTCTCTTTATTTTAACTGACTCGTATTGAACAAAACTGAACTGAATTAAAGTGAATGAGAAGTGAGAACGAAATGAAAGAACTATATGATGGAAAAGTTGTAGAAAGGCATTAAACTGTACTGAAGGGCAATATGACAAGAAGGAAATGAGCACAATCAAAGTAGATGTTGACTGTAGTATAATTTTTACAAGTTCACTAAACTATCAACTTTTGATGTAAACATGATATAAGAAGTTTATGTGTGTTTTTCAAGAAGTTATCAATTAAACTAGTCGACATTCATGCCAATTATGTAGAAGTTTTTTAGTATCTTGCAACACATGGGTAAATATTTTCAGGTCCAATTGAATCCCGTAACTGTATAACATGTAATCTACTTAATATGTGACAAATATCCACAATTATGTTGTAGGGTAATAGGAAACACTCCAACTATATTGGATCTAGCAATATTGAATTTGTGATCTACTTTATGAGTTGTGCTTAGAAGGTTAGAGAAACCCCCATTTACAAATCCATGTGATTGAAATCTACAAGGACAAATTTGCTTCTTTTCCAGGTAGATGTGAAAGATAATTATATTTCAGCCTCATATGGAGTATTGAATATGGTTGAGAAGGTAAGTTTGTTGGATATTTCATTCACTGAATATGTACTTAGAACTCATATACAGTATATCTCAACTATATATTCATGCTTTCTGTAAGAGTTGAATTCACACTTTACAACTACAATGGAAGACCCTGGACCTATGTCTCTTGGAGGACTGGTATCTCTAATAAATATTAGAGGCAAAATAAATAAGAAAGTCTAGAATATAGTTGGTGATTTGCAGGCAATCTATTAGGTTCTAATAAATACCGAAGACGCACAATAATTTTTCACAAATTTATGTAGACCTGATCATTTCGTCCCACTTATTTGGATCTATCTATCGGACAAACTGAATTGAATGAATAAATAATATGTGACAGAAAAAGTAAGTTGCATAATATATAGAAGTAAAGTAAACTGAATACAATATTTGTAAGTTGAAATAAACACATCTAATTCCAAACTTGATCATGTTAGACCCAGTCCCGCATCAGGATACAACCACAAAATTAAAGAGGTTGTAAATCAAGAGTAAAGTGACAAATTACAATCAGAAACATTTGTTGGGAGTGAATGGATAGTAGCATATTACTTGTATCATTTAAGGCCTCAATCTACTTGAAGTGATCGTCGTTTCCTTAGTTCGTGTCTACATTATCTGAACTTCATTGCAATCATTTCGCTGAAACATCATGTTCTGACTCATAATGATTGGATGGAGAGTAATATGTGAGAGAAAAAGCAAGTTGCATAACTGAACTAAACTGAATGCAAAATTGAAACCATAAAATGATCACACATCCATTATAGACGATAATCTTTCCTACCATGCAAATGTCATTTGATATGGATAAGAACAAATTACTCAAGAACAAAAACAAACTTCTATATATTCATACATTTTGATGATGGTTGGATTGATCCATGCACTAACTAAATAATGCAAATAAGAAAGAAATCTTTACCAGCAAAGTGTATTTTTGTGATATAATTAGCCTTTTTAGCCATACAATTTGCCCATGTGGGATAATATTTCTTGGCTCCTCCTTTGAGTNTGTCAAAAAGAAGTCTACAAAGCCGAAAACAAAGCAAGAAAACAGGGGCAAAAGGATGGCTAAACAGCCAACACATTTAATGTTTTTTTAATGACAGTGATAATTACATCTTAAGTAACCCACTTCCCTCTTTGTTTGCAGTCTAAGCATGATTAAGATTTGATTAAACAGAGATAATACCGCCACTACTTTTGATAGAATCTGATCTCGTTATTAATAATAATAATGTGTAATCTGTAATATGTTGCTTTAATTAAGTAAAGAAATTACATGAGATTACCTCAGATCCATCAACTTAATGACTTATTTGCCACAAAGCTGTGGTTGTGTTTATCTTAATTGTAAAGTATCCCAGCCGACAAATCTGGTTCAGAAAGGGAGCTTCGTAGCATCAAAATATCAAATATGAGGTGGAACCACTCAAACTTTTTGAATATGCATCTTAGCCAAACTATCAAAATTGTAATGTAGGGTCAGTTACATCTATCTGGGAGGAGGTAGCATTTTGGGTCAGCTTATTAGATAAATGTGTCGGCTTCACAGTTTGCGATAGGCCTTGTTTCCATGCAACATAGAATAACTATTTTATCTTAACCATGGCCTTTGGTGTGTCCGACAATTTCAGCTAACTCTTCAATAAAGTACAACTTCAGCTAGTTTCCAACTCGACCATGGGTATGTTCAACCCTCAACTACCAAACACTTACTCAAATCATTTCAATTGTCGACTCCGGCTACAAGTACCATTTCATAGCAATTCAAAGTATTTTTTTTTTTTTTCTATTATTGCAAAGAGGATTTCTTGTTTACTTCCCCTCAATCCGTGCGGCCACATTGCCAGATGGGTATTAAAAAAAAGACCCCATATGACAGATAGGTATTAAAAAAAAGCTACGACCTCCATAGGGTATTAAAAAAATGAGATTAACGCAAATTCATCACAAATTTGGTTTTTCGGTTGGAATCTTCATTTAAAATAATTTTATATTATTTCAAACCTATTTAAGAAAATAGTTAAAAACAATTAAAGTATTTAAGAAACTCATGAAAAATAAATAAATGGGTTTCAGAAAAAAAAAATTAAAAAAAATAAATTAAGATTTTGGTCGGAAAACAAATTTTGTGGGGAATTTGCGCGATTTTGTGTTTTTTAATACCCTATGATGGCCGTAGCTTTTTTTAATACCCATCTGTCATCGGGGGTCTTTTTTTAATACACATCTCGCAATGTGGCCGTCTCGCCATAGCCACCAAAAAAGAAAACATCAACGAAGAAAGAGGTCAAAAGATGTTTGATTTAATCTACAATGATGCAAAGCTAAACATAACAAAGTTGGAGAGTCACAAGATAAAAAGTTGCCCTAAATCTTATCCTGCACCTTCCTTTCTGAGCAGCAAGCTGAATTGGATGACGGCAGTATAAGGATTAGTATAAATATATCAACTACAAAGCAGCACTTAAAAGACAAGATAGATTTGCAACAAATTAATGAATGAAATCATCTTATGTCTTGTCAACATCCATTAGTGAGTGTCAATTCTGTCTTGACATGGTTATGTGAACAAATTTAAAAGACTCCTTTCCCTCGTTGAATCACAATGCTTTTTTTTTTTTTTTTTTTTTCCCTGTAGTAGTCTGAATCCTCTGTTGTTCCTGTTTTACACAGTGCAAGAGGAGCAACACAGAAACAGTAACAGCTAATGATCCGGACTCGAATGCATGCAGTACTGGAAATGGTTTACAACTTCTGGGTGCGCGGAAGCCTAACTTGACATTCAAACATTCAACCATGTCAAGAATGATCGCAAAATTTGCACTTCCCGTGGCTCAACTGCATAAGTTATGCATTACACAAAGTTTACAAGAACTATACCCAAATTTTACATTTTTCTCACTGTGCATTGAGATTAACTGCCCAGTACAGAAATTTTCATCCCCAAACCCCACCCCCCTATGATATAAATAGACTCGCTCAATAAAATGGCATCCTAATAATTTCGGTCATCATAGCAGAAGCCACAGTCATACACGCTATTTTGTGTCCTTTGTATCTTCCTGCATCAAGCGTTTCCTCACGTAGCATGATCAAGAGTCGATAAGTAGATCACGGAAGAAAGGATCAGAAAGCGCTTCCTTTGCAGAATCGCAAGTGTTCCATCGCTTCTTCAAGGACCGCAATTCCCTTTCATCTTTTCCAGAACGTTTCTGGCCAACAAAACAATTACATTTGAATCACCTTCCTAAAACTCTCATTAATTCTATCCACTATGGAATAATTACAAAAATTGTACTACTAGATGACGTCCACAGTAGACTGAGGTGAATGCAGTAGGTCCTATTGGTCAGTCAAGCACCAGTGTATCATCTATGAAAATTATATTTCTCAACTCTAACATTACTTCCAAACAAACATTTGAATGTTCGATGTATACCACCTTTTGGAGTACAAACCTTGAACCAGCAAAGTTGAACATGGTTGCCAAAATCAAAGTATACAAGAAATACTCACAAATGATTTCTTCAGCAGCAAAATATCCACCAAATATTGAAGCCATAACACGTTGGTTTTGAGGAAACTGCCAACATAGAAGTTCAAGCGGATTTAGCATTTGATAGGAAATATTATGGATGAATCTTGATATGGTGAAATAGTAAAGTGCAGACCAGCAGTGAAACTAAGAACACTTCTAAGTAGTCACAGCTACATCTTTAGCTAAGGTAATGTCCATCTTTAGTTTCCAATAGTGATATACAATTATACACTATCTCCCAAAATAATCTCATGTACTGTTCACATAAGATCAGATGGAAAGGATCCTATCTTCAGTAAAGCAGCCATCTTTTAGGTGACAGCTATGGACTTGAATTAGTAGAGAAAATAGGTTCACCATGTTTGATCCCACATGTTCGGTACATGGAAAACACATTTGTCTGGACAACTTATCTAAGAAGTTTTTACTTTTTACCAATATCTAAGGAAATCATTAAAGAATAAATACAAATATTTCACATTGCACATGACTCTTGTTGAGTATCAACAATTGTCATATCATTGCCACACAAAATAATTAAGATTTTGGATCATGTTTGTGACTTTCGTCTCCATTGCTAGGACTCCTCAACACGAGTATCAACATTAATTTATTCGACACACTATTTTATTCACCGCACACATGTCCCCTTTGATTAGCTCCTTATATACTAGGCTCTTTTTTGTATTGTTTTCCTGATAAGACTAGAATAACATCGTTTCTAGCCTTCTTCTTGCAAAATAAAGGCAGGCACAAGGCCCACCCCCCACATGTCCACATACTTGGACGACTCCGACCAAACAACCTCTCCAATGGTCGGTTCATGGGTTGCTAAGACCCATATTTTTTTGAGAGGGATTGGTACCCTTAATATCTTAGCTCTGACGCACGGCTTTCATTTAGTCAAATAACTGAACACGTCTCAGTTATCCGTATCTCTCTTAACCGACAGTCTTACTAGCAATCACTAAGCTTACTGCATTCTGAAACTTCCACCAAGATGCTATCAGACAACAATAGTCATCTGACAAGCGCTATGACCATAAACAATCTTACTGGCCTTTGTGCCTCCCATTGACAAAAAGCGGAAAAACCAAATAAATAAATAAATAAACTACTATAACACATCTAAAATATAGGTTTTTTTTTACAGCACACATTCATCAACAACAGGGGTCCTATCATCAACATACCTTCCATCCCAGCAATCATCTGTGACCTCCTTCATTTTCCGATATGTTTCTGACTGCAAAAGAATAATCAGAACGAATGGAGAATTCATAAGCAATAAAGATATTAAAAGATTAAGATAGTCTTTCCTACTTGCTTATCTCCTTTGGGACCTTCAAAGAGCTCAGGATCCAAGGATAAATTCAAATAGAGTATATTGTTGCCTGTGCACATAGCAAATGCTATATCAATAAATTATATGCTGAAGCCACAAGGTAGACTTGAGACTAAATAAAAATGTACATACCTGTGTTGATCCTTGAAAGAGTAAAATCTATGATTGACACAAAAAGTCCATGTGTCCTTATAGACAACCTCTTCCCTTCAAGCATAAACGGCAATAAACCAGTGTCTTTTCTGCTTAACAGGATGTTTCCCCTGGAAAGGAAAAAGAATGCAGGAAAGTTAATAAGCACGCCTGTATAATGAAAGGTTTTATTGGTGATGTTAGTCGTTAAGAGCTAACCAATGCAGATCACGGTGTTCGAATTGAAATGCAGCTTCAGCAACAGCCAGAGCAGCTGTTACCTGCAATTTATAGTACAAGAGTTCAATAAAAAATATATTTTTTTTTTCATGTGTGGGAGTCTTTCTTGCTTTACCTGAACTAACAAACTCCGGGCTTCATTGAAGTCCAGAAGGACAAAGCTTTCGAGATCAGACCCTCCATGTTCAAGGATTGAGACAACGTAACACTAAGAACAGTTCAGACATAAGCAAGTAAACTTACAATAAAAAACAGAAACAGCTAAAGAAGTTAGTAAGACTGACAACCCAACAAAAAGAGATACACGCAAAGGTTGCATGCAGACAAGCTATGGCATTAGTAAAAGACTCGCTGTGGTTTCCAACAGAATGGCCACATAAATACACTCTAATAGACATGGCATCATATTGAGCAACACACCTGATTATCAGGAAACAGCTTAGGATGGTCGTTTTCTGAGCCATGCTCTGTATCCCAAGCTTCCCAAGCTCTAAGCAGCGCAGGATCATAAGGACCTTGACAAACTCTTATACTGCCACATGAATTGCAAACCCAGGATAAGCTTGTGGCAAATTAATTTTATTCAAAGTATTTATAGTCTCAACTTTCAAGTAATTTTTATGAAAAATTCAACAGTAAGCTTTCTGACCATAGTGAGACCAGCAAGCCCACTAAATAACAAGGCTAGTTAATAAGGGTATGTCAAATTATTATTCAGCCAACTAATGTTCAATAAAGTCCATGATTAAGCTGGCCAGTCAGGAACATCTAAACTGCAACAATATCACAAACAACAGTTTCTTCCCTCGAATATAGGTTAACAAGCAAGACCAAACAGAACTATTCAATCTTTACAATCCCACCTTCAGACGGTGAATATACTTTTTTCTTTCACAGGTAAAAACCAATCCAAGTACAAAATTAAAAATCCTAGATTGTTAGTGAATGGAAGACAAGCGAGACATAAAACACATACTCTTTTGTTTGTATGAATGTCGTGGTTGCATTGTCAACAAGAAGCTCAGTCCCTCTTAAACGATTAAGAGTCAGTGACAGTATTACTTCCTCCAGCAACTCCACAGATCTCTGCAAAGCACACAAAAAGGAGATGGACAATTTTTAACCACCCATGAGAGCGAATAACCTAATGGCCACTAAATTAGTGTAGAGAAGCAGGTTCGAGATCTTCTTTTAGAGATCTGCTATTCAAACAATTCTTTAAGCACAAAAAAAAAATGGTCACTGTAGAAATATATTTATAGACAAAACCAAGCACAAGTCTCATTAGAACTCTTCTCCAAATTGTAAGTATAACACACGCCATGAGTTATAGTACTTAATACAACTGCTCAAAGTTATCTGATGTCAATGCATACATTGATTGAAATTCAACAAAACAGATGCAATTGTGAGTACCTTCTGTATTTCGCCATTCACTGGCAACTCTCCATCAACTGGAACGATTTTGCAAACTGATTCACCTGCTATAAAAGCCTCTCCATACGTGCCTTCACCAATCTTGACAACACTTCCTGGATCACTAATGTCAGCAGAATCCATTTAGTCAGGGAATTCATGGGATCCAAACTTTGCAATATTAGCAACAAATACACACAAAAATTCCAAAGATGATACTACAAGAAGGTCATGAATTACTGGTTTATCATTCACTAAAAGATTAAGACCATTAAACAACTTTATATTTCAGGAATGGCATCTCAAGTGGAGAGCAGCTTTTTTTCTTGTTCTTTTTTTTCTGAGAGGAAGTGGAGGAGTAGCTTGAGATAAGGGAAAAGAAGAAGAAGGAAAAAAGGCTCTCTCTCACATTAAAGACTTTAGTTCTATATACTTAATAGTTAATACCTCTCTGAATCTCCTATACTATATCATGCCAATTACACCTCTTCTACCTATGGCATTGAATATGCAATAAAATTTTCAATAAGTTTCGTATGAAACAGCATTTGACAAAAGGAAATTTGGTCACATAGATGGCCCATATCTTATACAACTTGCTTCAATAACTTACAGAGAGATCAAAAGATGTTGACATACTATTCCTAAGGTAAGAACCTAAATATTTAACTGAAACCTATCATTCACTTCTGCCATCCAGTTGAAAACGTCTTATTCAGGAAGAAGCTCATATTCTAGAAACCTCCTGGCCAAAGCGGTAAAGGAGGGGAATAAAAGTTTCATGGAGGAATAAGTTTCTTTACGTGGTATTCAATCTCTATGAGTGCTTTCATGATATACGGCACAGGATCTGACTCATCTGAGTATGATTCATCAGATGTCCTAGTTGTTCTGCAGCTTATCTAACATGCAAAATAGCATTTGAAAATTAATGTACATCATTTAGGACAAAGTACTGACCAAAGTGTGGAGAGCACCTCAAACAGTGTTGATGGGGCTGATTGTCCACATTCCTTTAACAATGTCAAAAATGGAGCAGTGCCCAATGAACTGGGCCGCTGTGTCAGCGAAAGTTTCCCGATTTCAGATTCTATGTCGTTTTTGCCTTCTAGACAGATAGGATCTGTGTCAGCCTTCCGCAACTGACTATGCAAATCTTCCACAGAGCTCACACCAGAATTGCTCCGAAGACAAAGTTCTTCTGCCTTTCCCATATAGGAAGAATCAAATCTAGCATTGTCATATGGAATAGGCTCCAATGGTTGTTCTGGAGTTCTCAGTATAGTAGACAAAGAGCTGGAAGGATCCAAATGATGTCTTCTACCATGTAGCCATATCTCCAGTCTTGTACAGAGTGGAGGTACAGTTACATTGTTAGTTCGACTGCCCATAACCCAAGCAAATTTCTTGGGGGAAGGACTTTCTACTAACAACTCATCTGCATCTACTTCTTGAAAGTATGCTCGCTCTTTCTCAAAGTCAGGGACCTCTGTAGCTTTTCCCTATTAACAACAGAGATAAACTTAACTAGTCAATCATTGTTAGTTGCCTTCGACTTCTTTTTCCATTCTTATTGTTTTTTGTTGGTGGAAAAGCAGTATAGAACATATAGTCTAATGAGGAATAGGTTGGTCATATCCTCGAAAACCAGCATTCAACAAGGGCATACGGGTACCCAAACAACACTAGTTCCAAACAAGTTTTAATAGTATTAACTTCTCACACTCCACATGTCTCTTACCCTCACATAGTAAGAGCGCAAGAGGGCACTCAAGCACACAAACCAAAGTCCCATCATAAAACCAATTGGCAGTTAGATTAGCTCGCTACGGTCACATACTAGAGTTTTCGAATAAGGGATAATCAAGTTGCAGTCACCCACGTATACACCTAAAAATTCCCAATTACACAACCTGCCTATCATTGGTTAAAATACATGATACAAACACTCAAAATTGTTGCGGCTATAAGCATGCTTGGCCTAATTTTAGATACTAACAATTTCTCACTCTCACATTCCTCCTCCCTCCTCCTTGATCGCTTCCTCTTGAGTTTGTAAGAAACCATTGACCTATAAATTGGAGTTTCGATATCAAGCGCTACTTCAATTTCTTAGAAACTAATACGAAGAGACAACTGAAGGAGGATGAATATGAAAGGGAGAAACTCAAAAATATTGAAACTAAGCCAAACGGGCTCCAAGTCATAGCAACATGGATGGCATCAACAATGGCAAAATGAAGAATGAGAATATTCAAGACAATGAAAATAAGCATACTTTAGGAAGAGGCGGTCTGGGTTTTCTTCCGGCCCCCCGTTGCTGCTGCTGTGCCTGCTTATCAGAGGCTACTAAAATCGCAATACTCGTCCTCCCTCTGCATTAACAACATAAGAAAGTTGCCCAAATTTACTCAAGATAAGTAGGAGATGGACCAAAATCTAACATAGCACCTACTAAAAAAAAAAAAAAAACTTGTATTATACTAAGTACAGTTCAGCACACCCACTACATAAGCTAGATATAAAGAAACAAAAATGGCATAAATTGGAACATAATTTACAAGAAATGGTTTGAAAACAAAATAAATAAATAGAGGGAATAATTGGAGGGTATGGGGTGAAGAGACCTGGTAGAAAGAGAGCGATTCCAACTGACTCGTTGAGGATTAGGCGCAGCAAAACTCACACGACTATCATTTCTTCTAGACCTCGAATTTGAGCTTCCTTCCCTATCAATAATCAATTCATCGATACCCAATCAAACAAAAACAAAATCAAATTGTGGAGAAAAATTAATAGAAACAAAGATGAACTACTTATGAGTGGGTTTAGTGGCCGGAGCAGCATCTTGAGTTTTGCGGCGATGATAAGTGACGGCAATTTGAGGTTGTTGTTGTTGTATTTGTTGTTGATTGAAGACGTTGCGATTGCGATTCTCTTGTTGTTCCTCTTCCTCCCCAATGATTTGTCTCCAGACATCATCGTTGTCGTTACCAATTGGAGATTTTCTCTCTCTTCTAGGGTTTGTACCCATCGAGATTTAAATACTGTACGATGGAGAGAGAGAGGGGGGGGGATTTGATTGCAGAGAACTGTGAAGTGACTGACTGACTGATTGTCTTCTCGAATGGAGGAGAGAGAGAGAGAGGAAGTTCAAATTGAAAGGCGGTGGACAACGGGCGGGAAGAAGAGAACGACAACGTTTCGTGTTTGGGCCTGGCTAGCAGTAGCAGGTTATGAAGATACGGTGTTATTGCTGGTTTGCTAACTTTGCTTAGCGGGATGATGACATGGGCCCAGTGAAAGAATGCTAGTAATTTGATATAGGACTATCAATTCCAGAATAGGCCCTGTAATCCTGTGTGTAGTACTCCATCTGTTTCACTAAAATCTTGACGCCCAAACTTTTCAAAGTCAAAGTTTGAATATATGAAAAGTTATAATAATTTTGAAAGTAAAAATAACATTTTTTGATTCATCTTAAATAGTATTTTCAAAATATCAAATTTTTATAAATTTTCGAGTTTATGTAAATTCAATTATTCATGGTCAAAGTGTCGTCTTGAAGATCGTGCAAAGTAAGGGCGTCAAGATTTTAGTGAAACGGAGGGAGTACTTTGCTTACAAGTAGAATCTGGCAATTCGTATCATCAAGTCGTGTTCGTGTTACTTTTCCTGATAATTTAGTGTCAGCATCAAAATATATCAAAAATTATGTAAAAAAGTTACATAATTACATAATATTTCAAAAAATTAGTCAGATCATGTCAAGTTCGGGTTATACGTGTCGTGTCGTTGCAGATTCTTAAAGTATTGTTCAATCATTAACTCCTTTTAAAAATAGTGATGCGTTTACAAAAAAAAGAATGTTATATAGTAATAAATATATGAACAGTAGAACAAAACAAAAACATTGAAAGTGACAATGATCCTAATTTTTGGAAAAACACTAATCTATTTTAGTCTTGGTTACATGATTGCAAAATAGTTTCAAATTAGCTTAGTGATGATCTTGCATCTCACTTTTGAAATTTTGGGTCACATGTACACAAGTGTTTGGAGTAAATTTTGGGTCACAGATGTACAAGTGTATGTATAGATCGAGTAGGATGACATTATATATGGCTGTTTGTGTTTTGTTTGGTACCTTGAGTTGAATATATATGCCTATATGGTACGTGGGCACTTGGCGGAACACATGCATATTTACTCATCTAATTAAATATATAATTTACTGGAGTATAAACTAGTTGTTTGGTACCTTTAATTTGTATAGTAAATAGGAACATCTTCTCCTCATGTTACCATACATAATAGTTTGCAAAAATGACCTAGAGATAGATGTTTTTGGTGGTGATTAGCTTAATTGTATAGATTTAGGGAAAATTGATGATAAATAACAAAGTCTTACTAGTTCTTAAAACATCATATCATTTGCCAATGATCTCGGTTTCTTAATTGCACTCTTCTGATAAAACTATAGTAGTAGTTTGTTACCCCGTGCGATACACGGATTATAATTGTGATAAGTTGATTGTTATAATATCATTATCACATTATTCTTTTTCTTTCTTTGTTTGTGAGTTCATTTGTATAACATTTTTTTTTTTCTTGAAATCTTACGTGTTTATTCGCTTTAATGTGAAATTTTGCAACACATAATACATGCATCGGAAATAAAATTTCACTCACGTTTACAATCTTATCTAATTGGGCTTGAGTAGAACCAAAAACCATGCCTATTTGGAAGTGGATTTTTTGCT
>BSSO01001191.1:0-25270 GCA_030267885.1 Mesembryanthemum crystallinum
TAAAAAATAACACAAGTACTTATTAGCTATTTGAGCCTAGAGATTGGTAAGTAGATTTCTCTACTACCTAATTGGATGAGGCATCAAATAACTTAAACAAAACTTTAAGAATTAAATTTTAAATCAAACTAATTTTTCCAACACTTATGTCTTCTAACATATGTATATGAGGTGTTTAGATCTTGCATTTATGATGTACCGTTAAATGTTTCGGGCATGTTGTTAACAACTACATCACACCTTGTAGTTGTCCTTATTAAAGCTCTACAGAAGTACTTGGGATTTTGTGCAAGAAATGCCTTTGCAGCAGCTGGATTAAGTGCCTTCATCTCAACAATTGCTTCTTCAAAATTAGCTTTGCAATAAGCCTTTACTGCCCTCCAGAACAGCCCCTTCAAGTCATCACCCTTGAATGTTTGTGCCAATTTGCAAATATATGCCGGGCACAATTTCAGTGCTCATCATTTGGAAATACTTTGGCAACAGCATTAATAAGTCTCTAACATTATGCAATTAGTTAGAAATCAACACATGAGTTCAAGTGAAACACTAATATTTTGTAAAATAAATGTTACAGCCAGAAACAAGTTAAATACCAACATAAACTTACTTTTTGTTGATCTGAAATGAAGGTCCAACCTTCTCCATTTGTACCATTCAAACACTTCTGCAATTCAGATAAGAACCAGTCCTAAGAGTTGTTGTTTTCACCCTCAGCTACTGCCCAAGCAACAGGATACATTTGGTCATTACCATCACTTACTATTGTTGTAAGAAGCATTCCACCAAGAAACGTATTCAAGAAACAACCATCTAAGCACAAGACATGCCTACAACCAGCCAATAGACCATTCTTAAGGGGTTCAAAACACACAAAAGCCTTTGAAATACATGAGGACCCATATTGATCTTGGGATCGATCTGTCACCAATTGGAAGTAAGAGCTTGGGTTTGACAGTTTCAAAGCCTCTATATATCTTCCAACCTTGTCATAATAGTCTTTCATTGACCTATGCAATTTTCTGTGAGCCCACCACTTGATCTAGTAAGCCAAATTCCTTTCAATGACAACCATAAAGCTTTTTCTAACAGCCTCTATAATATTTGATGCAGGCCAATATGGGCTTACTTTGAATATCTCTAAGAATTGCTTGGCTATGTACTGTGACTTCAATTTCCTGTTAGACTTCATATCCATACTATAAGTGTGCTTGTTTACCACACTTTTCACCATGAAACAAGCCTTTCTTAGCTCCCAAGAAGCATATAAGTAAAAACCACAACCTGAAACACACTTGAGAACAAACCTGTTGCTTCTATTTCTGTCACTCACAGAGTATGTTTTATAGAAAGAATATGTCAAGTTCCTTCCTTGAGCTACAACATATTTGGTGAGAGTTTACCTAAATTTCTTCTTGTCTGGAAATCAAATTCCTACTTGCCATTGAAACCACAGGTGCCTTACTTTTTCTCTTCTTCCCCAATATGTCATCATCCTCACGTTCTCCAAGTGTATCTACTACTCCATCACTATCTTCATAGTCACTTACTTGTTCATATTGCCACTGCCTTTCTTGTACCCTCTCCTCAGATCTGCTACCACCTTCTACAACATCCCTCTCCTCCTCATTGTCACTCTGTACCACCTGCTTTTCAATTTCAGCTAATTCATCAACCTTTCTCTTGTTCCAATCATCCACATTGTGTATAGCATCCTTCCATTCATCATCATCAATGTCACTATCTCCACCAATAACTTCCTCAATTATTAATGGTTCAACAACCTTGTCAAGCACATCCTCAGATCTACCTTGCCTCTTTAAGTTGCTCCCTTTCTCAATTTATGGCTCGAAATCCCTTAATGCTTCCACTCAGTGTTTCTTCAATTAGCCATTCAATATCTGAGTACCTCTCATCTTCCTCATCAGTGTCACCCTCCTCACTAGGTTCATACTCACTATTTCCACTGCTTTCTGTACACTCATACCCACTTAATAGCTGCTGTCAGGTTAAAGGGTTGTTTGGTCTTTCATTCTCCCACTGTCAGTCAAGATTCACTTCTACATTGGGTGGACTTTTGGTGCTTTCAAAGCTACTGGTGACAGGAGCTGATGCTATTTGCTCAGTTGGTGGGGCATTAATGATTGGTGGTGTGGAACATGGTTTTGCAATAGCAGTTTTTAATGGGGGAGGCTTTACGGTCTTTAATGGGGAAGGCTTGACTGATTTCCTAGCACACATTTTCCTTTATGGATTGGGCTTGGAAAAAAATAATCAGCTAGTGTTTTTGTGCTCTCATTTTGCCCAATTTCAATCACAAACACATTAGGCCCACTTGGATTTTCAGTTTTACAAGGTCCACTTGATTTTACCATCTCTTGGGGCCCATTGGAAACCTGATTGGGTACACTTTTAGTTGGCTACTATGACCACTTTCTATTGGCTTTGCAATTGGCCTAGTGGGGCAAACAACTGAAGGTTAGGGGTAGGGGTACAGGAGGCTTGCCACCACCATGAACCACATACAAAATTAATTCGCCCTCTTGCCTATCATAATCACTCATGTCTCTTATCTCATTATAACCCTTAACCTTAATTGCCTTCTTATTATGTGGTACATGGTAAAAGATTTCTTGGACATCGTTATAACCCCTAGCCTTTTGAGCTAATTCATACAACCAAAAATAGCATAACTCATCAACAAGTACATCAATATATTCAGTAAATTCACCCCAACATACTGAACATTTCTAGGAATTTTTAGAACACATCCATGGTTTCAGACCACATTTCTTCATTTTTCACCTATAATCAAACAAGAGAATACAACAAACAATTCAATAGCCTATAAAACTCAAATAATAACTCACAATTCAAAAACAAGTTAAAACCTCAAAAGCCCTAACCTTTACAGATATTTTCCACTCAAAACTCAAACACAAGCTAACACCATCTTCAAAGATTTACTGCATGCACTTATTTTTGAAAAAAAAAAAACATGAATCATTAACAATTTACAGACCAAATTACCAAGTGAAGGCAAAAGTCAACAAGTACTTACTTGGTGTTGATCAACTTGGGTACTAGCAGATGGCCTTTAACTTTGCTTAAATGTCATCAATGTAGACCGAAGGAGTAAAAAATGAGCCCAATTTCGTTTTCTATGGTGATTTTTACCCAGATTGAAAGAAAGGAGAAGAAGGGTTTTTGCCGTGACATGTGAGGGAGGTGAGGGAGTAAGTGAAAGAGATAGTAATAAATTTTGGAAGAAAAATGAGCACAAATGATTAGGAGGAAAAGCAGTTGAGTAATAGCGATTAATCATTTACACATTGCCACGTCCGGTTTTGTTTTAACTGGAAGGCAACGGCATCAAAGTGGGTGCATTATCATGGTGGGTTATGAAACATTAGATTATTTTTGTGTATATTACGAATTTGGATTATTTTTAGAAGACACCTCAAATTTCGGATTATTTTTATCAAATTTTCATTATTATTATTATTATTATTATTATTATTATTATTATTATTATTACTATTATTATTATTATTATTATAATAATAATAATAATAATAATAATAATAATAATAATAATAATAATAATAATAATAATAACGGATTATCTAATGTATGCACTAGGTGCATACATTAAGCCACATTAAATACAACCTTTTTTTTTACCTTCTTTAGTTACTTTTCCCCCCTTATTAATTAAGATTCCCTTGAAACTCTATCATTAACTAATATTTATTATTTCCCCACTTTAGTCAGTTTTCCAGTACAAATCTCTTGTTCTTCCCCTTTTTTGGGCTTCACGGCAGTGTTTGAAGAATTTGGTTCTGATTTTTTTTTTCTTCTGCTTCCTTGCCTATTTACTTTCCCGGTAAAATATTTGTTTTCCCTCCTTTTTCACTCTTCACTCCCCTTTTTATCTTCTAAACCATTATAAAATCCTAGTTTGACTACTAATCTACTATCCCCTATTTCTCAAATTTTCTAATAGCTTCCACAAGAAATTCAATGTAAACTATTGGTTATGCATATGTCAGAATAGAAAATTAATGAGTATATTATCTGATGCCTTAACTAACAACAGGTATGCACTTTCATATAAGACTCTCCTTCATTCCTTCTTATAGACATTCTTCTACTCCTTTATTGTTGTTTACTGACAACTCCTTTTCTTTTCTTTTCTTTTTTTTTTTTTAATTTTATGGTGCTGCCATCTCCTTTTTTGTTTAAAGTCATCACAGTTACATTGTATTATAAATCACTTTTTATGACCCTTTTTTTTAAGAACAAATTTTGGTGTTGATGTAGGTTCGAACTCCCTAATTATATTGACTTAAACGAGCTTCCTGAGGATGGATGTGGTGGAGTCAGAAATGAAATCATTGATTTCAATGAATATGTTAATAGGGATAGTAATGGAACGGAACTAGTTCATCTAAGTGAAGGAGAAGATGACATAGCGGATAATAATTCTTTTGAACCTTTTATCGGCCAAAGTTTTCAAACAGAGGAAGAAGCATATTGTTTTTATGAGAATTTTGCCAGAAGCAGTGGATTTTCAATAAGGAGGGGTCGATTTATTACAAATAAAAATGGAGAAATAATTAGGCGAGATTTGTGTTGCCATTGTGAACGATTTCCGATAAAGAAATTTGTGGAGCCATCTAAGAATCAGCGAAATAGAGAATCTACAAGATGTGGATGTAAGGTTGTCATGCGAATTACATTGAAAAAGTCATTTGAAAATTTTCCAAAAGAGTGCCATGTTACTGGGTTTATATCAGAGCACAATCATGATTTATTATCTGCTGAGCAAGTTCGATTTCTTCCATCTTATCGTGTATTTATGAGAAACATAAGCAGCGAATTTTACTGTATAAAGAAGGTGGTCTTTCAGTTAGGCAGATTATACGTGTTATGGAACTTGAGAAAAATTTAAGGCATGGAGATCTTCCATTCCTTCACAAGAATATTCATAATTTTTTCATGAAAATTCGCAAAAATTACAAGGAGATTGATGCTATGGATCTACTAAAACATTGTAAATGTGCCAAGGCTGAAGACCCGAAGTTCCAGTATGATTATGATTTTACTAATGATGAGCATAGAAGACTAGAGCATATTTTTTGGTCACCGACTCATTGCTTTGATTGGTATCAAGAGTTTGGTGATGCTGTGGCATTCGACACTACTTACAAAGTGAATTGTTACGACATGCCTTTTGCGATTTTTGTCGGGATTGATAATCATGGAAGGACTATATTGTTTGTTTGTGCTCTCATTCGCAATGAGACAGTGGCTACATTACAATGGTTGATGCGGGTAAGATTAAATTGCAATTAAATTTGGCTATTTTAAATATTACTTTTTTGATAATTAATTTGTTTTATTAATAATTTTTCACCGTTAAATTTTACTCGCACAAATCATGTATTCTCAACAAAGACCATCTTAGCTACTGTGTAGTCGGAATGGTTAATTTTCAAACATTTTCGAATACATAGCATGAGCTAAAACTCAAATTTGAAATTGAGTTCCAGAAGAAAAGAAAATATAAAAAGACAATCGTATGAGTGAAAGATCCAAATTCAAGTTGAGAAGGAGGACATGGATTTGTTCTTCTCATCATTAGTACCGTCATATCTACTACTACCCCTGCAACGTCCCGAAATCTTAAATAATTAGGTTAAAAATCAAATTTGTTTGCCTAGTTTAATTTATCCTGTGTATGCTTATTGTGTGCTTCAATCATTTTAATCATTTGTCAATACTAGTTGTTCACTCATTTTTAACTTTCTAACTTCCTAACTCTTAGCAAGTAAAGCTGTTGAGATAATTAAGGATCATATATTACACCCTTTATAAGACTCCATCCCTAACTAAAATACCAAGCCACAAAATCAATTGCACGCCTAAGGCCAACTTTGGCTATACAATCAACTATATAATTTGTTTCTTTCCCCTTGTTTATGAGTTTATTGATGTTGATTTGTATATCAATTTTATTATTATAAATATTTTATCTTATTGTGTGACATACTTTCATAAAATTGATGAAGAAGCCACCGAAGACTATCATCACAGATCAAGATTCATGGATGACACAAGCAATTAAAATTGAGATGCCAGCCACAAATCATGCCTTTTGTATATGGCACATCACTTCTAAATTTAGTGGTTGGTTTACATCAGTTCTCAGAGATAAATATTTTAGTTGGTGCAGCGATTTTTATCGGTTATATAGGCTTGATAGTGTTGAAGATTTTGAACGTGAATGGCCTCTCACCCTTTCAAAGTTCAATTTACAAGCAAATAAGCATGTGATAGGCTTGTATCAAGTTAGGCAATTTTGGGTGCCATCTTATCTTGGTGGCTATTTTTTTGGTGGTATGACAACTAATGGAAGATCTGAAAGTATAAACAGCTTTGTCAAGTGTTTTACTTCGTCCCCTCTATGCTTAACCCAACTCATGAAGCAGGTATTATCAATCATTGCAGAAGTTGATCTATATATTAATTTGGTTCACTATATTAGGCCTTAATTATTGGTGTTGTTATTAAGCATACATTATGTGTCTAACAGTATATCTCGTTTTTCTAGCGCCTATATTTTTAGTACCTACTACAAAAAAAAAGTGTTACTTTCAGGTTGATATTGCCATTGAAGATATTGGACAAACACAAAGGCATCATACCATGTTGGATACATATAGGGGTTCTTCATTGAGAACTTTGTCACCACTAGAAGAGCAAGTGCACCAAGTCTTCACAAAGTTTGCATTCAAACTATTTCAAAAAGAGTTTGAGAGAGCTACTCAATATAAGGTGAGGGAAGAAAATCGTATTTCTTTCTTGGTGCAACATTTTAAAGAGATACATTTACAAACATATCAAGTTTCATGGGATGGAAATATGGTTGGTTACAGTTGTAAGCTCTTTGAGTTTTTGGGAATCATTTATCGTCATATATATTAACTGTGTTCCTTCACAAAGACTGCTTTGAAATTCCAAGTAGATATATACCATTGCGTTGGTGTCGTAATGAGTATCATAAGGGTGGAGCTGCTCAAGTACTAGATGAAAAACGGTTGTGCGATGAAGGATCATCAAATGGTAATATTGGTGTTCATATCGAAGGTATCGTCCAATGTCCTCCTGCTTCAACAACAAAGGGACGTCCCAAAACAAAACGAAACAAAGGTGGAAAAGAATTGGCGAATCAAGTCAAAGCTTGTAGCTTTTGCAAGAGAGACGACCACAACATTACAACGTGCCACGACAAGGATAATTTGGACCCTACTCGTGTTTTAATTACTAACGCAAAAAAGAAAGAAGGTCAGCCAAGATTGTGAAGACTTGAATCCTATTTTCTCTTTAAAGTTTTAGACAATAGTGTGTTCTTGTGTTTTGTTAGGTTTTTAATTTTATTTTGGATGTTGATAAAACTAAGAAAATTGAAATAGTCAAATGAAATGTCTTTTGCTTTTGGTCTTATGAATGTAGATCTTGTGTTGTCAATTTATCCATTTTATATGTAGAGTTTATCTATTGCATTCTCAATCTAGTGTTATGCTCCACAAGAGTGAGTTGATTAATTTGGTTGTATTGTTTCGAAACTAATACTAGCCAGCTTCTAGTTGCTTTCATTATCTTTGGGTTATTCACAAACACAACAACACCAAAAAAAAAAAAAAAAAAAGAAACGAAGAAAAGAAAAAGAAAAACAAAACTGGTTAGGCTCAACCGTCAGAACCAAAAAAGGGGGAAGAGAAAGAAATCTAGTAGGCATTTAGTTTTATGTGGAAAATGGTAAAATATTATTTAATGATATTATTATAGTTTCAATAGAATCTTAGTTAATAATGGAAAAAGTAAGAATTAAATATACTCCAACGACCTATCCTTTCACATTTGTTTAAAGGAAGGACCTATCCTTTTTTTTGTTCAATGCAAGGACCTGTTCCCACATTTCGGCTGACATTTGCTGACGTGGCGCCGGTGGGAGAGAAATAAAAATTTGGAAATCTGAGAATTGAAATAAAAATTGCAAAAAACCAAAAATACCCCTCAAGAATTACCACTTGGACTGAAATACCCCTTCCCCTTAGTTTACCCGGTTAAGTAACCCAGCCTCCCATTTACATTCCCCATCCCAGAGTAAAAATAACGCTAACCCCTAAACCTCCCAAGCTCTCATCGCCCCATAATCTCCCGCCATTTTTGCTCGTTGTTGAAGCTCAATTGGTGAAGAAAGAAGGTTCCATCAACTTCAAAGAAGCTTTAGCTGGCCAAAATCAGGTTAGTTATGCATCATATAAGTATTATTTTTCGTTATTGAAAGTGTGACATTGTTAGGGTTTGATGGGTTTACTAAAAAAGTTGATCTTTTTGCGTTGTTAGTACTTAAAACTACGTTTAGATGTAGTTTTCAACTTGTTTAAGTAAATTTCGTTGGGATTTGTAATCTTCAAAAAATGGGTTTGTTAGTACTGGAGGGTTTATGATGCGTTTGGTGCTAATGAATTGTTTTGGTTCGATTTTGATGTGTTTTTTGTTTGGATGTTGGTATATATGTGTTTAATTATTGCTAAGTAAATTTTGTTGGGATTGTTTATGGAATATAAAATGGGTTTGTGGGTAGTAGTGGGTGGAATTATGTGTTCTGTGTTAGATGTTGAATTACTGGCAATTTTTTTATTTTTTTTTATGCTGTTAGAAATGGATCCTGTAATAAATCAAATTTATCAAGATGTGTTGGAGGCTCATGTGTTTAGTAAATTAGACATAGCCCATTTAAGGGAATTAACTAATGTGAGCACAGAATGGGGTGACATGGTATGGAGAAGTGGTGTATTTCGGCCCAAGGAAGCAGGGGCCCAAGAATAGCAAGCACAGGTACAGGCCCAAGATGAAGAAGAGTGTGCTAGCATCCTGCCTGAGGAAGAGGCCCAGTTGGCTTCTTTATTTGAGCAGCTAGCAATTGGAGACCAGTAGTGCTAATGGGCTGATTGGGTTGGGGTGTTTATAGGTGGGCTGTAGGTAATTTTTTGGGGCCCTTTTCAAATCAGTAAATGTTCAATGTTGATATTTGTTTTTGGGCTTATTGAACATAGTTTTGTACATTGTAAATGATGGTTTAACTTTTGGGTAGAAGTAGTTTGGGTTGGGCTAATTTTTGGGTTCTGTCAAACCATATATTGTTGTGACAATAAATTGCAATTTTTTTGGGTTAATCAGTGTCACTGGTTTGACAGAATTTGGTGGAATTTCAGATGTTGTAAATGGTTTTATCATCTATTCAGCTACAAAATGTTATTAGATCAAAAAACAATTTATTTATGTAAATGATGTAAGCAAATGTGGTGTACATATATGTTATTAAGAAATGATAAGGACTTTATTATTGTATTTTAATATATTGTTGTTGAATTGTTTTTTCTTAACAGATATTTATTATGTTTGAAGTTGTTGTGCATCATGGTGGGAGTTGGAAATCAAATCCAACTATGTGCTATGTAGGGGGTAATGTAACAATTATCGAGTGTTAATTCAGGGACGAAGCCAGCAGTTGGTGTTAAAGGGGGCCAACAATGACCTTTATCAAGACGGTATTATAGGGACGTCTAATACTCTAATTACCGCTCTATATAAGTTTTGGGGCATTATTCCAATTAATTTTGGTGCCACCTTCACGAAAAAAATAAATTACAAATTCTGGTTGGTCTTACTTTTCTTATATTTCTTACAAAACAAACAATATCAAAAAAAAAAAAAGGTCAATAAAAAAGTATTAAGTAAAAGATACTATTATTTGAATCATATCTTACTAGTGGAAATAAATAGGATAGATCATGAGTTTAGGGGCAAAAATTAAGCTGTACAAGTTGAGCCCATTAATAAAGATAAAGCCACACAAAGCAAATTTTTAGCCAGCTACAGTTCTTCATCCCCTTCCATTCTCTATTAGACTTTTTTGAAACAGAGACCAACTCAAAACCATAGTCCGCGTCAAAATTTTCCGCCAATTTTACCCCTATAACCTTGAAATTTCAAGTTCTTTATAAATCTAAGACCATAAATAATTCCATGGCAGCACAATGAAGAAAATTTTGCGAAAATGATACCTTAAACTCTATCCCAAACCATATAACCTCTCTTCTCACTCATGTAATTTGTTGCCAATTTCTTGATAAAAGTTCGTAATTATTTGTTTTCATAGTAAAAGGGGGGCCATAATGATGAAAAATAGTATGCAAGTGTGTACAATGGATTCCACCCTCTTAAATTATACAGGTACTACATGAGGACTGGGGGTGGCCATGGCCATCCCAGGCCCTCATGATGCTTGGTGCCTGAGTGTTATGAACAAGAATTAGAACCTAGCATTCTTAATTCCAAAATCCTAGTATTAGGATATATAAACATATGTACAATTCATTTCTTAACACATGGGAAAGGTTTTGAGAGTGGGTTAAGGATATTGTGTCATTAAACTGAGGATGACTTTATTTCTTTGCTAAAATTACACAAAAAGATTCATGTGTACACTGAGCATGAGTGGGGGTTAGATTTAGGTGATATGTTTAGCAACACACCTCTGTTGAGCATTTTAAATTCTGCTGGTAAAATTGGGGGTGAAGATGGCTTTATGGGAGGGGGAAGAAACTGTGAGGGTGAAGAGAATGAGTCCGTTTCTGATGATGATGATGAAGAAATAATTCATAGAAGGGAATTGGTTAGAACAACTCAAGAGCAGGAGAAATTGTTTGAGAATGAGCTTCAGGAACTGCCTAGGCTTAAGTTAGATGGTTGGGGAGGTGATGATGAGGAGGGCTATGGAAGTGACTATGCTGACTGTTCTGATCTGGATAGCCCCACAGATTTAGTTGAGGATGGGAAACACAAACCATTTAGAGGTGAATCATACAGGGTTGGAACTATACCTGAGCACACTGTGTTCTCCCTAGGGCAAGAGTTTGAAAACCCAACACAGTTTAAGAAAGCATTGCATAATTACACCATCTTCACTGGTAGGGATATCACATACACAAAAAATTGCCCTAAAAAAGTTGGTGCTAAATGTTAAAAAGAGGGCTGCCCTTGGAGAATATGGGCTTCATGGGTTGGGAAATCTTCTACTTTTCAAGTTAAGAGTTTAACTAATGAACACACATGTGGGAGGATGCAAAAGATCAGTAGGATGTCATCTACCTGGTTGGCAAAGTACTACTTGAACAGGTTTAGTTGTACACCTTATTGGAGGATGGTAGAAATATAAGAGACTTTTTTAAATGATATGGGGTTGAGGGTTAATAGATATAAGTGTTGGAAAGCTAGGAAGAAAGCTCAATTGTTGGTTTTAAGAGATTATGAAGACCAATATAGGCAACTACATAGGTATGCACTTGAGATTTTAAAATCCAACCCATCAAATACTGTGAAGCTCCATTTGGATAAAAAGGTTTTCAAGAGAATATACATATGTTTCAATGCTTTGAAGGAAGGTTTTTTGAGAGGATGTAGGAGGTTTATAAGATTTGATGGTTGTTTTTTGAAGGGACCATATAGTGGTCAACTGCTTGTTGCAATTGGCAGAGATGGGAACAATCAAATGTATCTCATTGCATGGGCTGTTGTTGAGGTAGAGAGTACTGGTACTTGGGTGTGGTTTATGACTTTGTTGGCTGCTGACTTGGGTATATTAGATGGCAGTGGGTATAACATTATGTCAGACCAGCAGAAAGGTCTATTAAATGCCATTAACCAAGTTTTCCCATGTGCTGAAATGAGGGTATGTGTTAGGCATGTTTATGCCAATTTTAGAGGTGTTTTTGGGGGTGGTCATAAATATACGAGGGCATTTTGGAGGCTGTCTAAGGCAACAACTCAAGAGTTGCTGATTTTAAAGATATCAATCTAGAAACTGATGAAAATGTGTTGAATAGAAACCTAACGAAGTGGTGTAGGACTTTTTTCCATGAAAGTAGCTTGTGTGACAGTGTATACAACAATATGTGTGAGGCATTCAATGCATATATTTTGCTAAATAGAAATAAGCCTATCATCAGCATGTTAGATGGAATTAGAGAAGCTCTTATGGTAAGACATCACCAGAAAAGAGAATCAATGGCAAACAAAAATATTTTGATCCTACCTAGGCATCAAAAAAAGTTAGATCTGTCAAATATTGAATCTAGGGGATGGTAGGCCTTATGGAGTGGGGCAGGAAAATTTGGTGTCAGATATGGTGCTGGTCAGGAGAGACTTGTGGTGCACTTGGTGGAGAGAAAATGTTCTTGTAGGTGTTGGCAGTTAAGTGGCCTACCTTGTAACCATGCCATAGCTGACATTTGGATGAATGGGGAACAACCTGAAAACTATGTTGATCCTTGTTACACTAAAGCCACATATCTTAAGGCTTATAGCTTGTCCATTGAACCATTAAATGGACCTGATAAGTGGCCAAATAGCACACAAGAAGAAGTACAACCACCCCTAATGAAAGCACCAATTGCACATAGGCCCAAGATGAAAAGCAGGATGGAGAAGGGGGAAAAAACAAAAAAAAATTAGAAGGCATGGGCTGGTAATGAAGTGCAAGGTTTGTGGGGAAGATAGACACAATAGGAGGACTTGCAAGAAGAAGGACAACACTCAATCAAATGCTCCCAAAGCCAAGAAGAAAAGCAAAACTGCTAGTGCTGCTGCTAGTTTTGGTGATCATAATTTTGAAGGTCAAAGTTCAACCCAAATTGATCTCAACCTGAGCTTCAATCCAACACCAACTCCACATCCTGCTGCACAGAATTTCAGAAGGCAAATGGCAATATATTCTGATGTTGAAGGCCAATTTCAAACTGTTAGGGTAAGTCCTATACTTTTCTTATGAACTTGTTTATTTTTTTGCCATCTCAATGTATTAACTTGGGCCATTTCTGTTTCTAGGCATCAACCAATATCAATGCCCCCCTCCCTCCACCTCCCTTACCTCAACCTAATAGTAGGTTCAACACTTCTTTGTGGATTACATGGGGAGGCAGTGTATAACAAGCCAAGCAATTCAGGTATACACATCTCCAATTCACTCACTTTCAATCTCAATTACTTCCCTCCCTTGCTGAATTTTTGTCTTCCTATTTGAACGATTCAAGGGAAGCTGCCAGGAGGGCATTCAAGAGCCATCACAATGCTGCTCAACCTGGAACTCAAGGGAACAGCACTTAGGTCTAATTTCAATTTCAAACTATTTCAGTTATTATCAATTGGGGATGGTATTTGAGACATGTGGAGTTGATTTTTTGTGTTAGTAACCTCACCTGTAATCTGGTGGGATGTTTTTGTTGCTAAACAATTTAATATGAGAATAATACAACATTCAAACATGCATCTCTTTTATTCCATTCATCAAATTCATTACATAGATATTACATAATCCACAATTACACACAAAACACTTACTTTCACCAACATTAACTTCATATTTGCACTCTTCAATTCTTGCTTGAGCTTCTCTTTTTCAACATCCATACCCTTCATGCATTCATCATAATTTGATAATTTTTGGTGAAGTGCAACATATGCCCTAGCAGCTTCAGCACATAGGGGTGGATCAATCCACTCAAAAAACTTACACCCATTTTGTTGCTTGTAATTTTGACAAATTAGAAACCTCCTAAGAGGGTTGTAAATTGTGCTAGAAACTCTCCTCTTAGCTGCTGCTCCACAGTAGCAAAATAACATCACCATGACCTCTTGAATGATAAAATGAATGTTTCCATTTCCTATTCTTTTTAGCTGTAGGAATGATTTTTGGGTCCTTATTATGTGAAGAGAATGGGAATTATGAAAGTATGGAGAGTAAATTTTATGGGGGAATTTTGATGGTGTTTGTGGCAGGCAGGGGTTTTGGAAATGGTTTAAATAGAAAGGGAAAGAGAAACACAGCAATGGCAGGGGGCAAAGGACTGATTCAGGGGAAGGGGACTGATGCAGGGGAGGGGAAATGAAAGGTTGGCCTAACGGCTAATTTTAAACGGTCAAAATTTCAGAGGGGGGTGGATAATTAAAAGTCACGTGCTTTTCACGTGTTATTTTAAGTGATTCACATGAGAGGTTAAAATAGGTACTTCAGGTCCTTTTCTTTTTTTCCCAAATTTAATAATTACAGATGTATTTTTCCTTCATTTTTTATCACTCCCACCGGCGCCACATCAGCAAATGTCAGCCGGAATGTGGAAACAGGTCCTTGGATTGAACAAAAAAAAGGACAGGTCCTTCCTTTAAACAAATGTGAAAGGATGGGTCCTTGCAGTATGCTTAATTGCGAAGATGGGTAAAAAAAGTTGTATTTAATGCCAACTTAACATATGCACCTAGTGCATATGTTAGCCGGACCGTAATAATAATAATAATAATAATAATAATAATAATAATAATAATAATAATAATAATAATAATAATAATTTGATGAAAATAATACGAAATTTGAGGTGTCTTCTAAAAATAATCCGACTTCGGAATATGCACAAAAATAATCTAATGTTTCATAACCCTCCATGATAATGCATCCACTTTGACGTCGTTGCCTTCCAGTTAAAACAAACACGGATGTGGCAATGTGTAAATGATTAAGCGCTATTACTCAACTGCTTTCCCTCCTAATCATTTGTGCTCATTTTTCTTCCAAAATTTATTACTGTCTCTTTCACTTACTCCCTCACCTCCCTTACATCTCACGGCAAAAGCCCTCAGTATCGAATTGCTAGGATTACATGAAACTGAGGGCTTTCAGCTTTATTGGTTCTTACTAAGCCTGGCAAACGGGTCGGTTGAGTCGGGTCAATTTTCGGGTCAGATAACGTGACTGTTTTCAAGTCGGGTTTAAATTTAGGAAAAATTTCACTTTGGTGCCCTGAGGTTTAGGGTAATCATATTTTAGTGACCTGTGTTTTTGATATTCTCACTTTGGTTACCTCTAGTTTTGATATTAGTTTCAGTTAAGTGTTTTCCGTCTCTTCCGTTAACAAAACCGTTAAGTTGATGACGTGGCATTTATTTTTAATAATTTTTAAAAAAGAAGAGCTATAGAAAGACCATATTATCCTTATATAAGTGGTGATTTGCTCTTGGGTCCTTTCTTTCTATCTCTGATTTAAAAAATTTTAAACCAAAAAAAAAAAAAAAAAAATCTGCAACCACCTCAATGGAGAAAAAATCCCCAAATTTTCACATTATCAAGAACTAATCCAAAATTCTACTCCCCAACACCATGAATGGCTCTACTCAGCCACCACCATGAATGGCTCTAGTCAACTATTGCTGCAAGACTCCAACTTTGTCCACCTTCTTCTTCCCTTTTCTCTCTCCTCATCCTCCCCCACTATCTCTCCTCCCATGAGCACCACCAATCTCTCTCTCCTTGGCTGGAAATTAGGATTAGTTCCCACAAATTAATGGCTAATTCCAGCCATATTTCGAACTACCGCCCCACCCTCAATTTCTCCTCACTCATTCCATACAAATTTGACACTTTGGGTTGAAATTCGAGGCCAATGAACACCGCAATGATGGACTGATGGCCACTACTTCTGTCACCTTTAGTAACAATTTGACATTTCTCAGTTCGACCGCAAAGATTGTTGCCGTCGCCTTCGGCACCGTGCTCACCGTCGCCTTCGGCACCGTGCTCACCGAGCACCCACCCCTACAATTCGCAACCGCAGCAGCACAAAAACCCTCCACCCACCCACCCACCCAACAATCCCCGCCCTTCCTTAACCCCAACAACCTTCAATCGCGAGAATCACTCACCCAGCCGCCCGTCGCCGCCAAGCCACCATCACCACTACTGCCATGAAGTTACCTTCGTTCAATGAAAGGAAAAAAACAAAATGGGCCTTAACAAAGGAAGGAAGAGAGTATTTAAGTGGGGGTAACATGGTCTTTTCACAACTCTTCCTATATAACAATTATCAAAATTAGATAACACGTCATCAAACTAACAGATTTGTTAACGGAGGAGACGGAAAATACTTAACTGAAACTAATATCAAAACTAGAGGTAAAAGTGAGAATATTAAAAACACAGGTCACTAAAATATGATTACCCCAAACCTCAGGGCACCAAAATGAATATTTTCCTTCAATTTATCAACGACGGGACGGGTTCAGGTCGGGTAAATTTTTGCTGGGCCTAGCTCTTACTACCATTGGGCTTTTAGCGGGCTAATCCTCCTCACGGGCTCAAAGCTCCAGCCAGACTTGTTTCATAAGCGCCATTCTCCTGCCTTGACGCTCTCTTCTCTGCTACTAGCTCTCTCAGTGTCAGTGTCAGTGTTCGCCGTTCATTCGCCTTTCAGTTGATCGGCACTCGCTCTTCACTCCAGGTTTGATTTCTCACTTCTTATTCTTCTCCTTCTCTTTTGTACAATTCGTTTCTTTCCCTCCTTTAAATTTAGTGCCTAAACTAATTTCAATCAACAATTTCCTGCAACTGAAATACGAATTTAGTGTTTTAGTAGGAGTTAAGAGGGTATTTGTTAATTGTTATCACAATCACATTTTTATGTATATTTTTTTAGGGTTTCCTTATGTTCTGAATTGATTTAGGATTTAGGAATTAGGGTTTCTGAGTTGGTTTAGGAATTAAGACTTATTAGTATCCTGTCTACATTACATTGGTGTCAATGTTAGACCATTTTTATTGATTTGCTAATGCACTTGTGTGGAAGTTTGTCACTTTAGGCATGAATTAGTATTTTTTTTTTTTTTTTTTTGCCCAGTGCAACTTATTCTGTTTGGGACATTTGTTCTTGATAATTTGTCACATAAAAAATATGTAATTATATAATTCACAATATGTTCAATTCGTTAATTTTTTTTTAGTTAATTAGTAACATTATGCTGAAAATTATGGACAAATTTGTGATAAGGAAATCTCCACAGTCCCAAAGATCATCCCCACCCCGCTGATGCAAAGAGTATAGGTTTACAATTGCTTTTTCTCTCTTTCATCGTTAATCTCTCCGTTTCTCAGTTTTGTTACTTGTGTAGTCTCGTGTTACTTGTGTATTCTCACTCTCTCTCCTTCAATTTCTTAGCCAAGCCAATCACAAAAACAGCTCTCAGTAAAGTGTTACCAGCACCCATAGACCTAGACCCAGTAGACGCCGGTGTCGCAACCCCCTCGCTCTGCCCCCAGCAGCCGCCCAATTCCTGCTCAACGGTACTTCTCTCTCCTCCCTTCTATTTTCTTGGATTGTTCTTTTTTTTTTTTTTTTTTTTTTAACTGAACCTTAACTCTTAGGCTTTAGGTTTACGCTCTGGTTAACACTTATTCGCTATTCAGTTAGTATTATACTAATCACTTCGAACCCAATAGATTGGAATGGTTGTTCGCTCATATTATTTTGGTCTATATTTATGTTTGCATCCCCCCAATTTGATTGTCATAGCCCTTTTCATAGATTAGGTTTTATAAAGCCTATATCTATTTTGACTGAGGTTTTATTATGAAGTTCTATCAGATTTTTTTCCTGGTTGAAATGACAAGAACCCTCCATATTTGGAGAAATGGGACTCGAACCCATATAATTCCTTGGAGCTTATCCACTGCGCTACCCACCTAAGCCCATAATGCTTGAACAAATAAAGCTAGTGTTTTAGCATTGTATGTAATTTGCTAAAAACTCGTTAATCCCTCATTCACAGTATCAGACCCACGAAAGCTGTAATTCCCTCACTCAGCCTTCAACCCTCCTTTTTCTCCCAACTCCTCCTCCTCTCTCTCTTCTCACTCTGACTGCTGGCTGGAATCCAAAGGTTTTCGTCGGCCTCCGCCTCATTCAACCTTTTTCCGGCAACTCGTAAGCACTAAGCATCTCCATTTTCTTCTTCTACTGTTCTCATGTTCTGTCCATTTATTGTTTGAGTTGTTCTGATTGTGTTATTCTTCCACCCTAGAAATTACAACTTCCATTTGAATCAGCATTTGCTGACTTAAATCAGAATGCTTAACATTTTTTGCAAATTGTTTTGTGTTTTCTGTTTTGTCTGATGAGTTAGGCTATATTGAAATGGTTGTGACTTGTTGAAATTAAGTCCATTGGTTGTGGTTTTAATAGTGGTTCTGCTTCTAATAGTAATGTTAGTGGCGATGGTGCTAGAGATAAAATTGTATCCTCTGTGGCAATTTGGGAAAAGGGGTGAGAGATAAACTACTACCAAGGGTGGTGATTGTTATTTGGAATGCAATTTCTGTAAAATAATCAAGAAAAGTTCATATACTAGAGTTCAAGTGCAATTAATGAAAGAAAAGGGGCATGGAATTGGTCAATGTACTAAAGGTAAAAACAAAGATCTTGCCATCTTTAGGAAATTAGTGGAAATATTCAAAGCCACCTTTATTGTTCAGAAAGGAGGCCACCTTTATTAACCCAATTCACCACTCATTCTAATTCTACTCAACCTAGTATCTGATCTTTGATGCCACCTACTACTACTAGGGTTGATAACTTCGCCCACACCTATGATTACCCACTCCACCCAATCCAAATAAACAAGTGAATACCCGACTAATCAGGTGGTTATGGGGCTGATGGATCAGATTGGATTCGGGAGTTTTTCTGTCAATATGAGATTTTAAGACTTGCTCTTCGGGTAAGCTAGAATCTGGATTTCATATTTTGTATTCCTTTGAGCAGGTATTTTGTTTTAGACTTTTAGTTGTAGATTGAAGAAATTATAAGATGTGCTTGTTGGTTGTTCTACATTTACAATTAACATTTATGAATCGTTATTACAGTGGTCAAGTCGATAGTATTTTTTTTTTTTTGATTGAGGTAAATCACCTCTTAGTGTTCAAGATTACCCGTTAGCCACTGCGCTACCCATCCAAGCCCATGATGCTTGAACAAATAAAGCTGCAAATCTAGCACTGTTTGTAATTAGCTTATCACTTCAACTTTGTGAGGATGTATGTTTCCCATCATGTTCTTTGTGTTGTGTATTTACAGGACGTGGGTATTTGGCAACGTATTGAGCTGACAAACAGATGGGGTCGTCAAATGCTTCTGGAGATTTGTCAGCTGATATGGAGGTTGATGCTTTCAGGCGCCTATTTCCTGTACAGTTTTATGAAAAGCATTTGGTTAAATCCATTCGGCCTGATGCTAGGCCACTCAACTGTGCCCGAGATACAACTGTTTCCCTTGGTTGGTTTTCACTCTGTTTGGCTTGATAGTAATTTTCCTTGTCCTTCTGTTTGGATTTTCCGTACTTGCGCTTTACCTTGAATTGTAATTCCCTATGCAGGGGCTGTTGCATCTGCGAATGGTTCTGCACTTGTAAAAATTGGCTGCACTGTGAGTGACTATTCAGATTCTGTCGTCCTTGTTTTGTTTATAAGCTGAGTGATGATGTCGATTATGAGAAAATGAAATGGAAAGTTAAGATTTATGACATAGATTTAGCAGTTTTATCAAATTTTTGTTTATCAAATAATAGATCTTAAAATATAAGCTTAATCAGAATTAAGAAATTAATATATTAGGTATCGTAGGACATAGGGTTAATTTATTTCTTGCTCTCTAAGTCATTTCTTAGGCTACAAATATTCCTCATAGGCTATGTTAATTTTCAGAATTTTGAATGGAATGAAATTAAGTTTTGGGAAGGTTTCCCGTTGTAAGAGTTGTCCTCCATCCTTGAGTCTCTAACTCTCTATGCATCTGCCATGCACATGGATTACTTTCTGTAAAGACTTTTTCATAAACTCTATGTTATTTGGATGATGGCAATTTGTTTGCCTAGAGGAAGTAATACTTAGTAAGGTAAGGTTCCCCTTTGCATTGAGCATGCTCATGTGTGTGTGCGTCAACCCTTATGCGCATGTGTCCTTTTTACTTATTTTATGTGGCCTTTAACAGACGATGTTAGCTGCCATCAAGATGGAAATCATGACTCCTTCAGTGGAGTCACCAGATGAGGGCAACCTAGGTTAGCTATCTTAAGTTCTAGTTTCTGATATTCTTTTTGGTCAAAAAATGATCAATATCAATCATGTAACTATTTCATTCTCTTTACTCTGCAGCTATTGAGTTCCACATGCCTCCTATTTGTTCCCCCATTGTCAGGCCAGGTAGGCCTGCAGAAGCAGCTCCTGTTATATCGAAGCAATTATCTGACACCATTTTAAGGCATGTAAATGGCTTTTAAGAGTAGCTTAGATTACAAAATTATGTACCATATTATTTTATGTATGTTCAGTCTGCAGGCCATATGTTATTCATAGGATATGCATAGCTTTATAATTGCTTCAAAACTTGCACAATTATGAAGTTCTAACCACTTAGTTTTTTGTCCCGACTCCTGCATTAGTTTTAGCATGTTGTTTCTTTCCTTGATCCCTGTTGTTCAAATCTTGAAGTTTGGCATTCTGCTGATATTTTATTTCTACAGAAACATGTATAGTCACATTATTTCAATGAAAATTCCTCACAACATAGTCACAACACTTCTTATAAGTAGTTTGTGAAATTCCTATTATGCTTTACTTCACAGCTATATTTACTGCCACAGTATCAACTTTAGCACCGTTATCATTACAACATGTCACAGCAACCCCTAATGAAGATAAATGTAAGGTGCAGTAACCTGTTGAGTTGCACAGGTCCATGATAATAAATGGTGAATTGACTTTTCTAAGGGTGTGCTTAGCTGGACTTTGATATTAATGTAGTTATTTCTCCACGTTGATTCTGAAAAATGGTGTTAGCAGCTAATACTGACCATGAATCAGCACCAGTTGCAAGGAAAAATCATCTAAACTGGTTATTGATTACATGAAAACCCTGTATAAACCATGAATTCCTAACCCTGTTCTCCTCATTGCTTGCAGTCCTTAACATTCTACTCAATTCTGTCATGACATGTAGCTTTCCTTTAGATACTAATATTCATATGATTTAACAACTGGTTTGGTTGTAATGCTGCAGTTTCCAACATATAACAATTTTTTTAATTTGAATTGATGATTGGGGGGGGGGGGGGGGGGGGGGGGGGGGGGGGGGGGGGGGGGGGGGGGGGGGGGGGGGGGGGGGGGGGGGGNAATATGCTATTGAGACACCTTCCTATGTTGTAATGTGCAGTGCTGGGATGATAAATCTAAAGGAGCTGTGCTTGGTCAGTGGTAAAGCTGCTTGGATGGCTTACCTGGTAATCAAACATTCTTGTTTGTTCTTGCTTGGTAGATTTTTCTTATTCCAGAAGTGAACTGAAAAGGAAATAAAGAAAAGAAAGAAAAACGTGCAATGGGTTCCTGTATATTGGTAATCAAACATTCTTGTTTGTTCTTGCTTGGTAGTTATATACATTGATAATCCCCTGTACTCTGAACTGACAATGTAGATTTGATTGCTCCGGAGGGCACTACATTGGTGTCCTTTTGGGAAATGGAATATGAATCCCAACCATTTTCCAAAAAAAAAAAAAAAAAGAAGAAAAGAAAGAAAAACGTGCAGTGGGTTCCTGTATTTTTTGTTTAGATTTGAGCATGTTAATCTTATGTCCGTGTCACATGGTGTTAATCTTATGTTCATGTTAACATTATGTTTTGTTTGAATATTCTCACTCTTCCAGGATATATGTTGTTTGGATGCTGATGGTGCTCTCTTTGATGCGGCATTGCTTTCAGCAGTTGCTGCCTTTTCTCACTGTAAGCAGCTCACAATTCTATATCTTTTAGTATTCTCTGTGCTTTGGTTTTTTTTGGGTTATAGATTTCCTGCCACTTCTTATTGCCTTTTCTTCCCCCCTCCCCCCTTCCATATGTCCTTTATCTCTTATTTTCCTATAGTCATCTACCCAACCCCGTCGAAAGGGGATGTGTGGACACACTTGCATGGATTACAGGGAAGGGTTTCACATGTGACAATTGAGATCGAGCATAAAATCTGGGCGGACTAGTCTTTGAAAAAATGTGGTTGGAGCTTTTTTCATTGATTTTTGACACTATTTGTTGGCAAGGAATTTATGCGGCTAGAAACCTAGGTGGGATAAGGCTTTATCAGTTCACTTAAGCGAGTGATATATTTGCTGTTTTCATGGATCTTTAGAACCATGAACATAACCAGATAATATTGGTTTTTTTATCTGACCCTTTCGCTTATGTCCCTTGTGAATCGCGATGCACCCCAGCCTACCCTTGCCCCGCCCCTTTGCATGTGGCTCTCTCTCATACTGTGTTTTGAGGAAATGAATGAAGAAATATAACCTAGGAACATAACGGTAAAAGCCAGGCTTTAGGAGAGCTCAATGAAAGCAAGCAAACCACCTTAGGAAATACTTTCAGGATTGAAAGGTTAAGAACATTTCCAGCGCTTAATGTTCTTCTAGGATTTAGGTGGAGTTTTAGGAATTGCAAAGAAATCCCTGAGGAAGATCTCAATGAGGTTTTCAGCTCAATAAACGATGGATAAGATCCTAGGTTGAATTAATACAACACACCACAATTCAAGCCAAGGAAATGGGAGTATGGGACTCTTAAAGTTCAGGTTACAGCAAGCACCCCCTGAACACCAAGAAAACACTAGGCATGGATAATGCAAGCACCACCATAACTAGGAAGCTGACCCCTTGACAATGGTAGCCTAACCATTGGTACAGACAACCAATTAGAGAATTGCTTGAGATAACTTCTCAAATGGTTGGTCTTTTTGTACTTCAAATCTGATTTGAGGATCTTTGTTGAATCTAATCACATCCGTCAAACGTTTGTCCTTAAAACTTGGCATTAATCTTCTCGTGCACAATTCTGCCTATTGATTGGATATGATAACATTTGGTTCCTGCTGATGTGTAGTATTATTTTGTGGATTCAATCACTTGGATTTTGTTCAAATTTTTTAATCTCTAATATGCAACTTTGCTTGAATTGACAGTGCAAATCCCAGTTGTATCATTGAATGAAGAAGGAAGAGTGTTTATTGTGTCAGAGGAGGAAGAGGAAGGAAAGTCAAGGAAAGACTCGGTTAACAAAGAAAAAAGGAAACTCACTTTAAGTAGCATTCCCTTCTCACTTACGTGTCTTTTTCACAAGAATTATATATTAGCTGATCCCACTGCTGAGGAAGAGTCCATCATAGAAACTTCAGCAACTGTGGTTTTGAATTCCTCTGGTCAACTAGTTTCACTTTACAAGCCTGGTGGATCTATTCTAGCTTTCACTGCAGCCATCCAGGTCAGTTTTTAAATCTCCCCATGCTAATTTTCAAATTTCAGTACTAGTTAAAAGGTGATCTGATTGGTTATCAAAAAAAAAAAAAAAAAAAAAAAAGTTGATCTGGTTAGTCATATTAGTCAAGAGTGCATACTTACTTTCCCCAACAAAATAAGAGGCAGGTTCCCCCTGAGACCTCTGCAGTCTGCTTGCAGTGATTCAACTTTGATGCCCATTATCTTGACATTGCTTCCCAATTCCATGCAACTCCCAAAACCTGTGTACCACTTTGGTGCTTATGAGATTGATGTACACAAATGCATATTTCTCAATGGCAAAAACTTGGTTGAGACAGTCTCACCGTGAGACAATCTTACTTTTCTAAGTTGCAGTGGGGTAATCTTTTGCTCCCACAGCGACTTTTTAATTGTTTTCATGTCTCTTTTGGTCCTAGGGTGACTTATGTATTGTGCTTGGGTGACTTTCCGTCTCACACAAGAGTTACTCTTAACAATCTGAAATTTCAAGTTGATAGACTTCCAACTGTCTTTTGGATATTGGGTTAAAAAGAGCTTTGAGATGGAATAAGAACTTCTAAGCTAATTATAGAGAAGCTAATGTGGAGCTTCCTCAGGATCAGTCATCAGCGCAGTAGGGTGCTAAAATTATTAAATGTTTGTTGTGTTTGATAAATTTGAGCCAAAAAGTCGTCGTTTTGAGACTTTTGAGGGAGGTCTGACTACTAATCATGTTATTCGACTTCAGGATTGTGTTGCATTAGCAAGGCAGAGAGTAAAGGAACTCCAGCAAATCTTAGATGAAGCCATTTCTGACATGGAGGTAGACTAGATTCACGGCTTTATAGCACGGTGCTACCCTTATCACGGTTTATTCAAGTAGCTAGCAGTATATTGTACATTTTGCTTTGTTTCTTAGTTTTTTTGTTAGTTGTTTTTCCCCCCCTTGTGAAATATTGTCTGGGATGTTTTCAAGGTTGCCCTGGACAGGACATTGCATATAAAATGGATGTACTTTTTGCCTGTTCATATTCTAAGGGGTGGATGACCATTTAGTAGCAGTGTCAGTGGTTTTCACTTGAATTTCAACTTTGTCTCTGTTTTCTTGAGCAAAATTCAACCCATTTATATCTCTGTTAAACTATCCAGAATCATTGTGCATCAGAACTTCACACATTATGGATTTGTTGGAACCAGAAGAGTTTGGCTTAGTGCTCGAATTACTAGTGTGGTGTAACCATTGATGTGAAATAAATGTTGCTTGCTAAAGTGATTGAATGAGATTAAGGTCTGTCCAATTTATTTAATGAAGCCTCCTACTATTGTGGTGTATCTGTTAATGTGAAGTAAATCTCTCTTACTAGGTCTCTATCTAATTCAACTGAATGGCGCTGAATTGAACTCTGAACTGAATACTTTTGTATTGAGCTGAATTGAAAGAATAAAAATATGCGAGAAAGAGACTAGTTTGAAAATTAACTAAAACAAATGTGCTAAATTGAATTGAAATTATAGTAGTGGAAATAAAATTAAATTGTATATTCCGAAAGCCATATGTCCTCTACTCTCTTGTAAGAGATGTGTTTTAGCTTGGTGGGGCCAAAAGCCGAATCTCCACCTCTATTCTCTTGTACGAGGTGTGTTTTTAGTTTGGTGGGATCAATAGTGAGGTTAACACTTGATTATGTTTGATTTGGAGATGAATGAGGGATTAGTGCCTAGGAGATACCTTGATGTCATTTTTCAAAATTTGGGATACGAGGCTAGATACTCTCATCAAACTTTTTTTACGTTAGCCTCCGCTTGGATTAGGGGGAAATATTAGGGGGGGCAGTGGAGAAAAATTAATGGGTAAAAGTGGAGGTTGGAGGTGGTGGTGGGGGAAAGATTACCCACCACCCTACTAGGGTAAGTTTTTACCCCCTAATCCTTCCTTTTCCTCCTTTCTTCCTCAATAGGTAAATGGTGATTTCAATAGCACTAGCTAGTTGCTCCCTATGAATATGTGTTTACATCCTATGAA